>CM056049.1:743172266-743427266 GCA_029574335.1 Rana kukunoris | reverse complement strand
TAGAAAATTACTCAGAACCCCCAAACATGATATATCTGTTTTTTAGCAGACACCCTAGGTAATAAAATGGCGGTCATTGCAACTTTTTATCTCGCACGGTATTTGCGCAATCATTTTTCAAACGCCCTTTTTTTGGTGGTATTTGATCACCTCATTATTTGTTTTGCGCTATAAATAAAAATAGAGCAATGCAATATTTAGTACTTTTTGCTATAATGAATATCCCCCCAAAAATATACAAAAGATTTTTTTGCCTCAGTTTAGGCCGATACGTATTCTTCTACATTTTATGGTAAAAAAAAAATGCAAAAAGCGTTTATTTAATGGTTTGCGCAAAATTTATAGGGGCCAGATTCTCGTAGGGACGCCTATCTTTGTGGGAGGTGCCGTATTCACAAAGAAGTTGCACCCAAAGTTACGGCGGCGTAGCGTAAATGTAGATGTTATGCAGCGTATCTCGAGATACGCCAACGTAACTGCTACGAGAATCTGGCCCATAGCGTTTATAAAATAGGGGGTAGACATAATAGGGGAGAGCGGAAAAGGGAGGGATGGGAGTACGGGAGTTTTGGGACTTTAAATGAGGCATAGGACTTGTAGGTCCTACGTCTGCATCCCTGTATCACAATAGATTTGGAAGAAAGTTGGGACTTTGTATGAAACATACACCTGGGTGAGTGATACCGGGCAATAGATGTCTGACCAATAGAATACATATTAGAGCTGCACTAGCTGAATCTCTATACTCAGCACACAAGACAATAATACATAATACTGATATTTAATAATATATATACATATGATACAATAGAGCATGAAAACATTGCAATATTTGGCAATAATATACAAAAAGTCAGACAGATTGATCCATATATCACATGCTAGCTAAATACATATCATGATTGTTACAGCATAATACATAAAAAATCGTGAACAGATCCCATGTAGTAATTACTAATAGCACCGGAATAGCTCGACGCGTTTCGTGCAACTGCACTCTTCAGGAGCTGATGCTAAAGTCTATCTGAAATTAGTAAAATATAGGCTGTTGGTATAGGGTCTTGAATAAACTGAAAAGTGTATATAAAAGGGGGCAGAAATAAAAGCAGTAAACACTGGTGTGGGGCATCCTATAAAAGGTCTGTCCCAAGACTTACAAGTAATCCAAGAATTTGATTGGTAGTGAGATGGGCTGTATAATGTCCGGGCAGGACACCAGTACCGGGAGCTGAGGCGGTGTATCCCCAAAATGGATGTGGAAGGAAACCCTCAGGAGGACCTAACCTCAACGGGGTAGGAGAACCCGTGGGTGGTGGAATAGAAGATAATGGTGTAATCATGAAGATATCTACAAAAAATATAAAAAGCATAATAATGTAAATGGACTGTGGTATATGGTCTGCTGGCTGGATATCAAGCAAGACCAATGTAATATATAGAAGCCATAAAATCAAATATACAAATGAATAATAATAAAAACTGTCAGTTATGCTGACTAGGTGGGGGTAGACCACTCTAGAAGGAATGAAAATGATGGTAGGTGGGGTTTTACAGTTTAGTGCAAGGGGTGAATAGTAATAGGTGCAAGATAGAGTTGCAACAGCCAGGGGTAGAGAACTGCTGAAGCAAGTGAATCATTAAGCTACCTTGTCCTTAGGGTAAACCCGTCAAGTCCATATGGATACCAAAAATGTACACAGACCACCATCCACACGGGACATGTATCAATCCGAGGGGAGTATAAATACTCTCAAAATGGGGAGTGACCGCCAACGTCACGCAAGCGAAAACCAGGGGAAAGGGAGGAGCCACAGCCTCAGCAGAGAGTCTGCTCGGCGAATGGCGCCAAAACCCCTAGTGCACTGCTGTTGTAGTCGCGCAGCGTCTGTGTGGCGGAGTCAGTGAGTGACGTCAGGCACACGGCGCTGGGGGGCGTGACGTCGATGCGCAGCGTGATGTGCGCCCTGTCCCTCGGCATCCGAAGACGCAGAGGGGGAGGGAGGACGTACGGTGCGCATCGCAGCTCCCGGACACTGCATGAGACCCGGTCAAGTGTCAGCCAACACACTCGCAAACCAATACACTGATCATGGACCACGATTTTTAATGTATTATGCTGTAACAATCATGATATGTATTTAGCTATCATGTGATATATGGATCAATCTGTCTGACTTTTTGTATATTATTACAAAATATTGCAATGTTTTCATGCTCTATTGTATCATATGTATATATATTATTAAATATCAGTATTATGTATTATTGTCTTGTGTGCTGAGTATAGAGATTCAGCTAGTGCAGCTCTAATATGTATTCTATTGGTCAGACATCTATTGCCCGGTATCACTCACCCAGGTGTATGTTTCATACAAAGTCCCAACTTTCTTCCAAATCTATTAAAATAGGGGGTAGTTTTATGGCATTCTTATTAATATTTTTTTTTTACTACTAATGGCGGCGATCAGCGATTTATTTTTTTGGTGACTGCGACATTATGGCGGACACATTTGACACATTTTTGGGACCATTGTCATCTATACAGCGAAAAGTGCTATACAAATGCTCTGATTACTGTGAAAATGACAATGGCAGTGAAGGGGTTATCTCCCCGTTATTCAGCTCCTGCCACCCGATCGCAGGCGCGGTCACAGAGCTTCAGACCGGGTCACAGGCGAGCCGACGGCGGTGTGCTCGCGACCCATGGCTGGGCTCCTAAAGGGGATGTATATACCGTATTTTTCGCTCCATAAGACGCACCTGACCATAAGACGCACTTTGGTTTTAGAGGAGGAAAACAAGAAAAAAAAGAATTCTGTACCAAAATATTTACCAGTGCCCATGAAATGCAGCCTGATTTGTGCCCATTAAATGCAGCCTGACTTGTGCCCATTAAATGCAGCCTGACTTGTGCCCATTAAATGCAGCCTGACTTGTGCCCATTAAATGCAGCCTGACTTGTGCCCATTAAATGCAGCCTGACTTGTGCCCATTAAATGCAGCCTGACTTGTGCCCATTAAATGCAGCCTGACTTGTGCCCATTAAATGCAGCCTGACTTGTGCCCATTAAATGCAGCCTGACTTGTGCCCATTAAATGCAGCCTGACTTGTGCCCATTAAATGCAGCCTGACTTGTGCCCATTAAATGCAGCCTGACTTGCATCCTTACCTGTGTCCATAAAAAGCAGCCTGTTCTGTGTTCATTAAATGCAGCATGTTCTGTGCCTGGCGACTGGCAAGGACGTCATCACAGTCGCCTGTCCATCTGTCACTCAAAAGACAGAGCAGCCCGAGCGGCAGTACTCCATTCGGCCACTGGGGCTGCTCAGTTTTCTTTTTACTGTGAGTGACATAAGATCGCCCAGCGCTCGAGGGAGACGGCCGCCCTGTGTAGGGAGATGGTGGCGGCAGCAGCGGCGACAACGGGCGGGGGTTTTGTTAGTATTCACTCTATAAGACGCACAGGTATTTCTCCTCATATTTTAGGAGGAAAAAAGTGCGTCTTATAGAGCGAAAAATACGGTATACGTCCCTGTGCCAAGCCGTGCCATTTTGCCGATTATATAGTCGTGCGGCGGTTCTTAAGTGGTTAAAGGGGTTGTAAAGCTTTGCGTTTCTTTCACCTTAATGCATCCTATGCATTAAGTTTAAAGAGCACCTTGCACTCCTGGGCCCCCCGTTTTACTTACCTGAGGCACAAAACTCTGTGGGCGCGATCCCGCAATGGTTTCCCCCAGCTTGAGGCGGCTCTTCATTGGAGATTGATGGCAGCGCAGCCGTGGCTCCCGATGCTGTCAATACAGCCACCACTATATCACCCGAGAGCGCACCTGCAAGCTAACCCCCTTGGGAGAGCGCTTCCCAGAACGGGGGTTAGCTCTTGCAAGGAGGAGCCGAGACAGCCCCTGAGGGACCCCAGTAGACCAGGATTGAGGCCACTCTGTGCAAAACTAACTGCACAGTGGAGGTAAGTATGGTATGTTTGTTATTTAAAATAAAATAAAATAAATAACTTTACAACCCCTTTAAAGGAGCTGCAGGAATATCTGACAAGTACTGGCTGTGTGGTGACAACAATCTCCCGTATCCTTCATATGTCTGGGCTATGGGGTAGAATGGCAAGACGGAAGCCTTTAATTACAAAGAAAAACATCCAAGCCCGGCTAAATTTTGCAAAAACACATCTGAAGTCCTTCAAAAGCATGTGGGGAAAATGTGTTCTGGCGCAAAAATAAACTACTGCAGATCACAAAAAGAACACCATACCCACTGTGAAGCATGACGGTGGCAGCATCATGCTTTGGGGCTGCTTTTCTTCAGCTGGAGCAGGGGCCTTAGCAGGGCTGGACTGGGACAAAAATTTGGCCCTGGACTTCATCCAGACCGGCCCACTTTAATTCAATAAAATGCTGCCCCCCACCCTCTGAAAAATCACGCCCAACGGAAGGCCCCTACATCCATTATTGTATATCATGAGAGGGTGAGAGAGAGGGGAATGAGAGAGAGAAGGAGGGTTGAGGGAAAGGGGGTGAGAGGGGGTGGGTCAGAGAGGGGGGTGAGTGTAAGAAACAGAGAGTGAGTGTAAAAGAGGGGGTGAGTGTAGGACAACTTTCACACCGAGTCGTTTTTCAGGCGCTTTTGGGATAAAAATAGCGCCTATAAAGCACCTGAAAAACGCCTCCGCTGCAGTCCCAGTGTGAAAGCCCGAGTGCTTTCACACTGGGGCACTGCCAGGCGTTAAAAGTTCTCCAAGCAGCATCTTTGGGGGCGGTGGAGGAGCGATGTACAAACCACTCCCTCCCATTGAAATGAATTGCCCCTGCTGTTGAAGCGCCTGCAAAGCATTTCGGCAGCAGCGCTACACGGGCGCACTTAACCTTGAATTTGGCTGCTAGTGGGGGTTAAAAGCACCCGCTAGACGCTGAATAGTGCAGCTAAAACGACAGTAAAGTGCTGCTAAAACTAACAGTGGGGGGGTCTGAGAGACAGAGGGGGGGTCTGAGAGACAGAGGAGGGGGCTGAAAGGGGGGGGGCTGAGAGACAGGGGGGTACTGAGAGAGTCTCAGTTTAAAAAATATATATATATATATTTTTTTTAAACGGCCCACTGAGCCATCGGCCCACCGGGAAACTCCCTGTAGTCCCTATGGCCAGTCCATCCCTGGGCCTTAGTCAAGATGGAGGAAATTATGAACAGGTCCAAATACCAGTCAATATCATCACAAAACCTTCAGGCTTCTGCTAGAAAGCTGTACATGAAGAGGAACTTCATCTTTCATCATGACAACGACCCGAAGCATACATCCAAGTCACCAAAGGAATGGCTTCACCAGAAGAAGATTACAGTTTTGGAATGGCCCAGCCAGAGCCCAGACCTGAATCCCATTTCAAATCTGTGGGGGTGATGTGAAGAGCAGGGCCGCCATCAGGGGGGTACAGGCATTACACCTGTAAGGGGCCCGGGGGTCCCCAGGGCCCCAGATGGCAACCCCCTCTTTTTTTATTTATTTTTTATAAAAATATTTTTCTTTTATTTTTTATTAAAGGGCCATTTTTTTTTTTTTATTATTTTTTAGGGGTCCGGAGGTCCCCAGGGGCCCAGAGGCCCCCTGGGCCCCAGATGGCAACCCCCTCTTTTTTTATTTATTTTTTATAAAAATATGTATATATTTAATATATTTTTCTTTTATTTTTTATCTTTTAATATTTTTTAGAGGTCCCCAAGGGCCCGGAGGCCCCCAGGGCCCCAGATGGCAACCCCTTTTTTTTTTCTTTTTTTTTTATAAAAATATATATATATTTAATATATTTTTCTTTTATTTTTTTATCTTTTAATATTTTTTAGAGGTCCCCAAGGGCCCGGAGGCCCCCAGGGCCCCAGATGGCAACCCCCTCTTTTTTAAATTTATTTTTGATAAAAAAAAAATATTTTTTAATATATTTTTATTTTATTTTTTAAATGGCCAGAGGTCCTTTTTTTCTCTCTCTTTTTTCTTTTTATTAAAGGGCCCAGAGGTCCCCAGGGCCGCGGATGGCTACTCCCTTTTTTTATATTTATTTTTCTTTATTTCTTCTTTTTTTGTAAAGGCCCCCCCCCCGCGTAATTCGCAGCAGCCCCCCCCCCTCGCTTCTCAATTTCAGATGGCAGCAGCCCCCCCCCCCCCGGTTCTCCAGGGGGCCCCCATGCCTGAAGCTGTGTAAGGGGCCCCATAATTCCTGATGGCGGCCCAGGAGATGACCTCACAATCTGACAGATTTGGAGTGTTTTTGCAAAGGAGAGTTGGCAAATATTGGCAAGTCAAGATGTGCCATGCTGATAGACTCCCCAAATAGACTGAGTGCTGGAATTAAATCAAAAGGTGTTTCAAGTATTAGTGTAAGGGTGTGCAGACACCCAGATTTTTTATTTAATTTTTTACTTCCCTCCACCTAAAATATTTCTGTTTGTTATTCAACTGAGTTGTACAGTTTATAGGTCACATTAACCACTTCAGCCCTGGACCAATATGCAGGTAAAGGACCTGGCCCCTTTTTTGCGATTCGGCACTGCGTCGCTTTAACAGACAATTGCGCGGTCGTGCGACGTGGCTCCCCAACAAAATTGGCGTCCTTTTTCCCCCCACAAATAGAGATTTCTTTTGGTGTTATTTGATCACCTCTGCGGTTTTTATTTTTTGCGCTATAAACAAAAATAGAGCGACCATTTAGAAAAAAATTCAATATTTTTTACTTTTTGCTATAATAAATATCCCCCAAAAGATATATATAAAACAAAAATTCCCTCAGTTTAGGCCGATACGTATTCTTCTACCTATTTTTGGTAAAAAATCGCAATAAGCTTTTATTGATTGGTTTGCAATAAAGTTATAGCGTTTTACAAAATAGGGGGTAGTTTTATGGCATTTTTATTATTATTTTTTACTAGTAATGGCGGTGATCAGCGATTTTTTTTTTATCGGTACTGCGACATTATAGCGGACACTTCGAACACTTTTGACACTTTTTTGGGACCATTGTCATTTTTACAGCGATCAGTGCTATAAAAATGCACTGATTTCTGTGAAAATGACACTGGCAGTGAAGGGGTTAACCACTAGGGGTTAAGTGTGACCTCATGTGTGTTTCTTACTGTAGGGGGGGCGGGGCTGGACGTGTTACATCACTGATCGTCGTTCCCTATGACAGGGAACAGACGATCAGTGACAAACCACAGTGAAGAACGGGGAAGGTGTGTTTACACTCACCTCTCCCCGTTCTTCAGATCCTGTGACCGATCGCAGGACACCGGTGGTGATCGGTTCCGCAGCTGGGTTTCTTAAAGGGGACGTACATGTACGCCCTTGTGCACAGCCGCGCCATTCTGCCAATGTATATCGTCGTACGGCGCTCCTTAAGTGGTTAAGGGTGGGAAAAAAGTTCTGAAGTGATTTATCTTTGTCTCATTTTTTTTACATCACAGGAACCTGAAATGTTACCACCCGGTGTGTGTAGACCTTTTATATACACTGTATAGTCGTGCTCATAAGTTTACATACCCTGCTCATAAGTTTACATACTTACATATTTATGATTTCTTGGCCATTTATCAGAGAATATGAATGACAATACAAAAACTTTTCCGTCACTCATGGTCAGTGTTTGGCTGAAGTCATTTATTATCAATCAGCTGTGTTCACTCTTTTTATATCATAATGACAACAGAAACTACACAAATGACCCTGATAAAAAGTTTACATACCCCAGTTCTTAATACCGTGTATTGCCTTTAACATCAATGACGTGTTGAAGTGTTTTGTGGTATTTGTGAATGAGGCTCTTTATCTTCTCAGATGGTAAAGCTCCCCATTCCTCTTCCAGTTCCTGTAAATTCTTGGGCTGTATCTTCCATGAACGGCACGTCTGAGATCTTCCCAGAGGGGCTCAATGATATTGAGGTCAGGAGACTGAGATTTGCCACTCCAGAACCTTCACTTTATTCTGCTGTAGCCAATGGCAGGTCCACTTGGCCTTGTGTTTTGGATCATTGTCATGTTGGAATGTTCAAGTACGTCCCATGCATGTGCAGCTTCCTGGCTGATGAATGAAATGTTCCTCCAGTATTTTTTGATAACATCTTGCCAAGAATTTTGACTAAATTTCCTTTGCCTTTGTAGCTCACACATCCCCAAAACATCTACATTCCACCTCCATGTTTCACAGTAGGGATAGTGGACCTTTCATCATAGGCCTTGTTGTCTCCTCTCCAAATGTAGTGTTCATGGTTGTGGCCAAAAAGCTCAATTTTGGTCTCATCACTCCAAATGACTTTGTGGCAGAAAATGTGAGCCTTGTCTCTGTGCCGTTTGGCGTATTGTAAGCGCAGGGATTGACACATTTGTTTTGAATCTAGGAGCCAGCTAAATAAGTTAGGAGCGAGTTTGTGCGAGGCGATATGTAACGCGTATCGCAATTGATATTTTTTATGTGTGCCCCTTTCACACAGGCACGTCCACCAAGCGTAATCGGCTTGCTCCATGGGGGATCTCTCCACGGAGCAGGTGGATGACAGGTCTGTGTCCTCTCCACCATGCAGAGCGAACTCAGACACAATCACGCTCTCCTGTATGGGGCAATCGGATGGAAACTAACCCCCTGTCCGTTTTCATCTGATCCAGAAAATAGGACCACCATCCGTTTGTCGCGGACAGGATCATCCTCAGCTACTTCCACTCCTCGTTGCACACTGTATGCAGACACATCCTGGTTGTGACATGCTTTTGGTCATGTGACATGCAATGCTCCAATCAGTACCGCTCTGTGAGTTCTAGCCACCAGAAGAGGGCGCAATATCCCCTGCCAGTGAAAGCAATGTAAAGGAATGCCCTCAGCCCTGGCATTACATCTTAGTTCGGGGAGCCGCATGGATACAAGACATCTGCCACAGTCTAGCTCAGGAGCCAGGCCGCTAATTCTAGGCACCAATGCGACCTGGCGCTTGGGGTTTGTCGAACCCTGTGTAAGCAGATACTTTGTGACATTTGCATAGTAATGTCTTTCTTCTGGCGACTCGACCATGCAGCCCATCTTTCTTCAAGTGCCTCCTTATTGTGCATCTTCAAACGGCTGAACCTCATGTTTTCACCTGAAGTTATTTGTGGGGTTTTCTTTGCACCCCAAACAATTTTCCTGGCAATTGTGGCTGAAAATTTTGTTGGTCTACCTGATCATGGTTTGGTTTCACCAGAGCCCCTC
This sequence comes from Rana kukunoris, assembly GCA_029574335.1. Lineage (NCBI taxonomy): Eukaryota > Metazoa > Chordata > Amphibia > Anura > Ranidae > Rana > Rana kukunoris. The sequence goes on along the minus strand of CM056049.1, from coordinate 743,418,034 downwards.
ATTTTTCACTTCTTGATTAGAGCTTGAACTCTGCTGATTTTCATTCTAAGTTCCTTGGATTTCTTTTTATATCCCTTTCCTGCTTTATACAGTTCAACTACCTTTTCCCGCAGATCCTTTGACAATTCTTTTGCTTTCCCCATGACTCAGAATCCAGCTGTCATGGATATGTAGTATGTCTGGCAGCTTTCCTTTCTCTCCATGTGTTCATTAGAGGCCTGACTCTCTTATCTGCCTGTCTTTATCATCTCTTCTCCCTGTATGGCTCCACCCCAGGCCATCCCAGGAACTCTATATTAACCAGTGCAATGCAGGTCTGCTTTGCTGATCAACGTTGTTTGTTAGTATTGTGTTCCTGCTTGCCGTGTGCTACGTTATCTCTGTGTACCGATTTTGGCTTGTCTCCGACTACTCCTGTTTGCCTGTGACCCTGACCCTTGGCCTGTCCCTTGGTTATCCTCGTCTGCTTGTTGCCCCGACCTCGGCTTACCCTTCACTATGTCTTTTGTCCTGAGTGGCTGCTTCCCCTCTCTCCCTACGGAGCGTGACCTGGGGGACTCCAGGGGTCGCAACCTGGATCCAGTTGCAGCAAAGGCCATCCTCACCACTAGAGGCTCTGGTGAATACCAGCTGGATCTTAGATTCCACGCCCTGGGGAATCTTGGGCTCAAGCTTCCTAAAGGATCCCTGTCTGTGCCCAGCGAACCTCTCCTCCATATCCACTCTGTAGTCCATCCGCAGCAGTCTGCTATAGGGTTCACTACTTGTGGTGCACCCCTGACTCCAACGGGGTGCACTTGTCATCTGGCCACAGCTGACCTGACACCAGAAATGTCAATGCAGCACTGGATGAAAGATGCAAGGGTCTGTGAGGAGTCCAGAAACTCATTGACCTTTTACACACACACACACACACACACACTAATTACAAGCAAACAGATCGCAGGTGAGGATGGTTGCCTTTAATTCAAACCCCCTCAGCCATTCAAACCCCTTTGTGTCAACTTGTGTGCATGTTTTCAGGGCAAAAACCACTGGGGTATGTAAACTTTTGATCAGGATAATTTGGGTATTTCTGTTGTCATTATAATATAAAACGAGTAAACACAGGTGATTGATAATAAATCACTTCAGCCAAACACTAACCATGAGTGAGAGAAAAGTTTTTGTGTCATTATTCATATTCTCTGAAAAATTGCCAAGAAATCATAAATTCTGTTAGGGGTATGTAAACTTATGAGCACAACTGTATATTCTTAATCACATTGCGGTCTGCAGTTCCATAGAGGAGCTTTTTTTTTGCCGATTGGCCCCAGGGCTTTAACAGGATCCAGCATGTTCTGATGAGGTCTACTGAAACAAAACCAAACTGGTAAAACGGGAACAACAAAGTAGTCCGGGAACCCGTCCAATGATATGATGCAAAGGAGTCCAGGAACTCGTCCAATTATATGATGCAAAGGTGTCCGGGAACTCGTCCAATTATATGATGCAAAGGTGTCCGGGAACCCGTCCAATGATATGATGCAAGGCCAGAATTATAAAATCCTGAAAACTCGTGCACGTTCCAGGAAACGTTGCCAACCAACCGCACTTCTACCATCAGCTGATAACTGGTACAACCATCTCCATCCCGTCTTCTGTATATCTGAGATAATCCTCTACGGCAGACTTACCAGATTTACACGTTGGGAGATCAGCGGTGACCTTCCTTCATCTCCAATGGCGGCCAGTGAGGTAAGTGACTTTCCATTTATTGTTACCAGTATGATACCCAATCATTTCATACAAGCAGAGCAAGAAGGTCATAGCAGCCAATCAAAATACATCCAGAACTTGTCTGTATTCTGTAATAACATTTCTAAATAAGTTCCTGAATGACCCTCGGCTGAGACCTTATAAAACTAAAAAAATAAAAAACTTTCTGGCAGTGTTGAGTTGATAATTATGAAATCTATCCAAACCTCGGAATGTTGTGTGCTTGTAAAACCATAAACACTAGAAAACTCAGAATTGTCAATGGAAGCTTTGTTAACCCCCTTCCCCTCTGTACGCCCCCTATAGACTAGGGCAGGTTTTACATTTCTGGTCTATAGGGGGCGTACAGTTGATTTGGTTATAACTTTATCATTACATAAAGGGGTTGTAAAGGTGGATTAATTCCCCCTAGACTGAAGGAGAGCAGAACCCAAGAGCCACCTCTTCAGATGAGGATTTTCCTGCAATTTTGAGATGCAAGAGACGTTGGCCACTTTTGCGTGTTGCAAGCACGGTTGCCTGCATGGATTAATCAACCATGTAAACAAATCCTCAAGTTGGAATGCCGAGTCGTATGCTAAACAATGGGCTCGTCCGGGATTTGAACCCAGGACCTCTCGCACCCTAAGCGAGAATCAAACCCCTAGACCAACGAGCCGAACGCTGCTTGCTAACTTTGGCTGGTTTCCCGGGCTAGGCTGAGCAGCTGACAAGGGCACTGCAAAAGTTCAAGCACGGCATAAAGGCACCTTGACTGTGACGACAAGAAGACAACGGGAAATCGGGCCTGCTGCCTAAATCTTGGGCTCGTCCGGGATTTGAACCCGGGACCTCTCGCACCCGAAGCGAGAATCATACCCCTAGACCAACGAGCCAAGAATATCATTTGGCTTGAAGAATATTTTTTTTCCCCCAAAAATGGCCTTCTCTTCCACAAAAGTCTTCTTCCTTGGACGAAAGGAGTTTGCAATCTTTGCCTATTTTAAAAATATCAAAAGCCAAGAGGAAATGATGTCAGGGCAAAATCACCTCTTTTCCACCAGTAGGGTCTGGAAACAAACTCAAGCTCTTGTAGCTTTGACCTCTTGTACCCACCCAAAAGTGGATTAGTTCCCCACTAGACTGAAGGAGAGCAGAACCCAAGAGCCACCTCTTCAGATGAGGATTTTCCTGCAATTTGGAGATGCAAGAGACGTTGGCCACTTTTGCGTGTTGCAAGCACGGTTGCCTGCATGGATTAATCAACCATGTAAACAAATCCTCAAGTTGGAATGCCGAGTCGTATGCTAAACAATGGGCTCATCCGGGATTTGAACCCGGGACCTCTCGCACCCTAAGCGAGAATCATACCCCTAGACCAACGAGCCTTGATTGCACAAATCCTCCCCCTCCTCCCAATACAAATGTCCACAAAATCACCACTCCTAGTACCCCCCCCCCCACACACACACTGCCTGCTTGCCCCTAAAATCCCTACCCCCAATCTCCTTGTGGTATCCCCTAGTTCACAGTGCCAAGGGCAGTGCCCCCCCCCCCCCCAGCTCACATGATACCACAGTTATGGCGGTCTTTAATGTTGATTGGACCCTGGGCAAACATTTTCTTGGGCCCTCCCGAATCCACTTATCTTTTTTTTTCGGGCAGTGCAGGCTCGAGGGTCAGCTGCTTTGGGCCCCACAACAATGACTGAGCCCCCCAGCCCATATGATACCACAGTGCCCAGGGCAGTCACTCCCTCCTGCCCACCCCTTGTCCCAGCCTCTGCTTCTAGCTGTGTCCTGGCTGGCTTTCAAAGTTGTCTGGTTCACTTCTACCAATCAGAAAAGCACTGAAAGTGTCATTTTAAAGTTCATGGCTGCTCTTGGCGGCCAGTGGGGGAGGGGATTTTGTAAACGGACACATCGTACTTTTAGGTTCAGCGTCCCCTTACTTTCAAGATCATTCTGAGTTCCTTTCCATGGAGCTCCTGCTAATGTGTTTGGAATTTCCATTGACTTGTCAAGATAAAATGAGAGGAACAAAAGCCGATGTCGATGGGCCACAAACGGCAAAACACCCTCCGGGGGGCACCAGAACTTTTCATTGATTCTGGAAAAATAATTTTTTGTTGTTTGGTTTGTATCACCAGATTTCTTCTGAACCTCACATTGTGTCTTTTGTGTTCTTACAGGAAAAGATGGACGTTGTAGACGGGTAAGTCAAGTCATTGTGACTTTTTTGTATTCTATTATAGAAGGTGTGGCTTATATTTGCTGTTCCTTTTGTAGAAGTATGCAGATAGCGCCCCCGCAGTTAGGTGGTGTCGGTCACACGGGTCTCTCATCCAGGAGCTCAGACTATTTGCCGAAAATGTTCTTAACCCCTTAACGCCCGCCGCATGTACATATACGTCTACACAATATATACGTCCCTACCTTTGCGCGGGTCGGGGGTACGATCGGGAACCCCCCCCCCGCTACATGCGGCAGTGGGAAACCCGCGGGGAGTGATCCGGGACGAGGGCGCGGCTAGAAACGTTTGTTTCTAGCCGATCGCTCCCCGGAACTGAAGAACGGGGAGAGCCGTATGTAAACACTGTGGCGGCTGCATCGATCAAGTGATCCCTTTTATAGGGAGACTCGATCGATGACGTCAGACCTACAGCCACACCCCCCTACAGTTGTAAACACACACAGGGAACACACAAATCCTACAGCGCCCCCTTGTGGTTAACTCCCAAACTGCAACTGTCATTTTCACAATAAACAATGCAATTTAAATGCTTTTTTTGCTCTGAAAATGACAATAGTCCCAAAAATGTGTCAAAATTGTCCGAAGTGTCCGCCGTAATGTCGCAGTCACGAAAAAAATCGCTGATCGGCGCCATTAGTAGTAAAAAAAAATAATAAAAATGCAATTAAACTATCCCCTATTTTGTAAACGCTATAGATTTTGCGCAAACCAATCGATTAACGCTTATTGCGATTTTTTTTTTTTTACCAAAAATAGGTAGAAGAATACGTATCGACCTAAAGTGAGGAAAAAAAAATATATATATTTATAACAGCAAAAAGTAAAAAATGTTGCATTTTTTTCAAAATCGTCGCTCTATTTTTGTTTATAGCGCAACAAATAAAAACCGCAGAGATGATCAAATACCACCAAAATAAATCTCTATTTGTGGGGAAAAAAGGACGCCAATTTTGTTTGGGAGCCACGTCGCACGACCGCGCAATTGTCAGTTAAAGCGACGCAGTGCCGAATTGTAATTGGCCATGTGTCTTTTTTTTTTTGTATGTTTGTTTTTTACATTCACTGTATAAAGCTGCAAAAATACAAGAAAATCCCCCGAATAGCGCTACCACATGATACAGTAACACACAATGGGCCAGATTCTAAAAGAATCCCCGACGGCGTAGCGTTAGGCATTTACACTACGCCTCCGCAATGTACTAGAGCAAGTGCTTTATTCTCAAAGCACTTACCTGTAAAGTTGCGGCGGCGTAGCGAAAATCCCCCGGCGCAAGCCCGCGTAATTCAAATGAGCCGGGTAGGGGGCGTAGAGCATTTGAATTAGGCGCGTTCACGCGCCGAACGTACTGCGCAATGCGCCGTCCCAAAAACCTCCCGATGTGCATTGCGCAAATAGACGTCGCAAGGACGTCAGTGTTTTAGACTTGTACGTTAATGGCGTCCAGCCCCATTCACGGACGTCTTACGCAAACGACATAAAATTTTCAAATAGCGACGCGGGAACGACGGCAATACTTAACATAGAATGCGCCACCTTCGGGCTGCTTTATCTTTACGTGGCGCAAACCTTACGGAAACGACGTAAACTTCGACGGGGCGACGTAAAATCGTTCGGGAATCGGCGTATTAGGCTCATTTGCATAGGCAAATGAGAAAACAACGTTATGGCCACCTAGCGGCCGGCGTTGTCATTACATCTACGATCCGACGGTGTAATTCTTTTACACCTGTCGGATTTTTAGGGCCAGATTCTCAGCGGCGTTACGACGGAGTATCTCAGATACCCCGTCGTATCGCCGTTTTTTTTTTGTCTCGTATCTATGCGAGTGATTCTTAGCATCACTTTGGCATAGATACGCTTCTACATCCGACAAGTGTAAAACCATTAGGCGGCGTACACACGACCGAGGTTCTCGCTGAAAACCAGAGAGAACCTCGCTGGAAGCTGCATTCCAGTGAGAACCTCGGCCGTGTGTACGCTCCTGGCTCGCCCCACGCCCGTTGGGAATCCCGTCGAGCGAATAGAGAGCAGGCTCTCTTTTTGCTCGACGGCCAGCCTGGATGAATGGCTGGTTGCCATTCCCGACGGGCGGGTCGCCGAATCTGACGGCCGGCAGAGAACCTCGAAGGGCGGAACGATGTGTTCTGCCCGTCGAGGTTCTCTGCCGTGTGTACGCGGCTTTACACTTGCGGATCGTAGTTGTAATGACAACTCCGCCCACTAGGTGTAATACAGAGGAAAAATTGCGCTTGTCACAGTTAAATAATCAATTAGTACCGGTGTGGTCAGTTACTAACATAAAAATAAAAATAAAAAATAGGGGGGAGGCGGCAGCTCTTGTGCCGAAACACAAGGGGAAATACAACAAAAACAAAGATTTAGAGCTGCGCCTTGTCACCCGGACTCGATACAATCAAAAAGAGTCCATATATCAGTCATGTGGAGATAAACAATCCTTCAAACATGAGAGAAGTAGTAGGTTGGCTCCAAGACAAATCTCCGCTGGTCTTTAATCAGGATGGACATATAATAAACACCACTGTGCTTGAACTTGGCTTTTCAATGTGGCCCACCACCAGAAGTATAAGCAGCTTACCAGAGGAATGGCTGTAATCAACAGTCGGCTGTGACCCAGCCGCGGCCTTTAGAGAACCAGGACGAATCCCAAATCCTAGGGCAGTGTTTACACCGGGGCTCCACTCAGCAACTCCACCAATTAGATCATACAGTATGTAAATGATAAATAGAGGCAGACATAGCGTAATCCCGCTGGGACATTTATTTAAAATAGTAAAAACCAGAATACTCACATGGGAGATGAGTTAGACAGGCATATAAAATACAAAGTTGCCGGCCGGCAAACAGATCAGCAAGGACCCTCCTCCAGAGCGTAATGACGTCACCGCACGTCTACCCAGACGCGTTTCGTCGTAGGACGTTGTCAATGGGATGCCCACTAGGTGGCCTTTACGTTGTTTTTGCATTTGCATATGCAAATGAGGCTAGTACGCCGATTCCCGATCGCTTTTACACCGCCCTGTCGTCGCGTACGTCGTTTTCGTCCGCGTAAGGTTACCCCAGCTTTTATGTGGAGTAACCTTACGAAGTACCGTCGGATGCCGTCGGGTCCCGTCGGATGCCATGTTAAGTATGGCGTCGGGTCAGCGTCGGCTTTTTCCGTCGCTTACGTCGTTTCACTAACTCGTTCGCGAATAGGGAGTTGCGTAAATGACGCTCACGTCGTTTTGACGTCGGTTTCAACGACGCTTTCCGACGTGAGCTGGAGCATGCGCACTGGGCTTTTTCCCCGGCCGGCGCATGCGCAGTTAGTTCGATGCGGGGGCGCGCTTAATTTAAATACTAGCCGCCCCATTTGAATTGCGCGGGTTTACGCTGGGCGATTTACGCGACGCCGGCGAAAACTACAGAGCAAGTGCTTTGAGAATAAAGCACTTGCTCTAGTACGATGCGGCGGCGTAGTGTAACTGGCTTACGCTACGCCGCCGGAATTCTTAGAGAATCTGGCCCTTAGTGTATCTATGCGTAAGTGATTCTGAGATACACCGTCGTATCGCCTCTGAGAATCTGGCCCAATGTTTTGTGATAACTAGTGCAAAAAAACCTTTCGTGCAGCTGTCAACCACTTGGGGGATGGGCAAAGGAACAAACAAACAAAACTGCAGCGCACAGTAGGTAAATTGATATTGTCACTTTATAGTCTCAATGAGCATAAAAAACGAAAAGATAAACATAGACTGATATAAAATAAAATACGACAGCAATAAATGACATCAATTTAAAAGACATAAAAGTAGATAAAATCTAATCGCAGTCCGCAGTGAGTCCACAGAAGTAATCCAATGATGGAATGATTACATTGCAAAAGTCACGCTGTGAAGGAGTAGCAGAGTGCACTTCCAACCGGTGAGCTGACAGTAATAATGTACAATACCTCCACAATAAGGCTCTCACCAACCCATACAGGGAAGCTTTGACAAAGCGTCAGGGACGCGAAACATGTCAGTCGCGGCTCATCCCTATCACCTTTGATGTCCACTGATGCCCCCAGCTCTTCTCACCACCTACTGACGTCCTGTCATCATTCGCAGTGACGCTCGTGCATGCCTCCACATTGCCTGGCATCTGTATCTCTGATTGGCCTGCGGTGTCACATGACCGTAGGAGGTCGGCTTCCGGAAACCGCATCCTCCCTCTCTGTGACCGGGGATGGACTGGCCATTGGGACTACAGGGAGTTTCCCGGTGGGCCGATGGCTCAGTGGGCCGGCTTCAGTGACAGGAGACCGCCGACCCCCTCTGCTCCTCTGTCTCTCCCTCCCTGCAGCGCTCACCTGGGGGGGGGGAAACAGAGAAGCAGGGGGAAGACCAGAGGAGCATGGGGGAGGGGACAGACAGCTGACTCAACAGCTATGGCCTGGGAGTTTTTCACTTCTAATCTTGTCCCATAAAGGGGGGCACCAAACTGATTCTTTGCCCCCGGGTGAAATAATGTCTAGCTTCCCCACTGGTACTGCCTACAAGAGTACCAGTACCAGCCGTTCTACTCTAATAAAGTTGAATTGCTCCTGGCAAGTGAAGGGGAAGAGGGTGGTTGGGTGGCCGGGGGAGGAGGGGGAGTTGTACGGCCACCATGGGAGAGACCTGTCAAAGTGGGCCAGTCTGGATGAAGTCCAGGGCCAAATTTTTGTCCCAGTCCAGCCCTGTCTGTGACGCTGTGGGTCTGCCTTTATTTGTACTCCTCCTACTTCATGGTCCCCAGCCGTGAACCAGGGATGGATTGGCCATTGGGACTACAGGGAGTTTCCCGGTGGGCCGATGGCTCAGTGGGCCGGCTTCAGTGACAGGGGACTGCCGACCCCCTCTGCTCCTCTGTCTCTCCCTCCCTGCAGCGCTCACCTGGGGGGGGGGAAACAGAGAAGCAGGGGGAAGACCAGAGGAGCATGGGGGAGGGGACAGACAGCTGACTCAACAGCTATGGCCTGGGAGTTTTTCACTTCTGCCCAATCTTGTCCCATAAGGGGGGGCACCGAACTGGTTCTTTGCCCCGGGTGAAATAATCTCTAGCTTCCCCACTGGTACTGCCTACAAGAGTACCAGTACCAGCCGTTCTACTCTAATAAAGTTGAATTGCTCCTGGCAAGTGAAGGGGAAGAGGGGGGTTGGGTGGCCGGGGGAGGGGGGGAGTTGTATGGCCACCATGGGAGAGACCTGTCAAAGTGGGCCAGTCTCGATGAAGTCCAGGGCCAAATTTTTGTCCCAGTCCAGCCCTGTCTGTGACGCTGTGGGTCTGCCTTTATTTGTACTCTTCCTTCTTCATGGTCCCCAGCCGTGAACCATGGACTAATCCAGTCTGCCTTTATTTGTACTCCTCCTACTTCATGGTCCCCAGCCGTGAACCAGGGATGGATTGGCCATTGGGACTACAGGGAGTTTCCCGGTGGGCCGATGGCTCAGTGGGCCGGCTTAAGTGACAGGGGACCGCCGACCCCCTCTGCTCCTCTGTCTCTCCCTCCCCACAGCGCTCACCTAGGGGGGAACAGAGAAGCAGGGGGAAGACCAGGGGAGCAGGGGGATGACAGAGGAGCATGGGGGAGGGGACAGACAGCTGACTCAACAGCTATGGCCTGGGAGTTTCTCACTTCTGCCGAATCTTGTCCGATAAGGGGGGGGGGGGCACCAAACTGATTCTTTGCCCCAGTGAAATAATGTCTAGCTTCCCCACTGGTACTGCCTATAAGAGTACCAGTACCAGCCGTTCTACTCTAATAAAGTAGAACGGCTAGTGGCAAGTGAAGGGGAAGAGGGTGCTTGGGTGGCCGGGGGGGGGGTTGTACGGCCACCATGGGAGAGACCTGTCAAAGTGGGCCAGTCTGGATGAAGTCCAGGGCCAAATTTTTGTCCCAGTCCAGCCCTATCTGTGACGCTGTGGGTCCCGCCTCTCATTGCCTGGGCTGACGCGGCCGCGTCTTATTTACAACAGCGCCGTGTCTGGGCTTCCCCGTCGCTCTACATGACGGCCGCGAGAGGGATCCCACTCCCATTGGTTCACCACAGTCATCTGGTCTCCCCCACACTTCCCTAACATCTTCATCCCTGCACCATTACGGCGGTGTTGACGGTTCCTTGTGAGAAATCACCTCTCCTGATCTACGGATTCCATCTACAGACTGCCTTACAGCTTCCCTGTATGGGTTGGTGAGAGCCTTATTGTGGAGGTATTGTACATTTCCCTTTATTACTGTCAGCCCACCGGTTGGAAGTGCACTCTGCTATTCCTTCACAGCGTGACTTTTGCAATTTAATCATTCCATCATTCCATCATTGCTGGTTGCTAAGGAGTTGGTCAGGAAGCTGGCCGCTGAGTCCTTAGAGATGGTGGAGTCATCAGCTGTCAGCGGGCTTCACCAATGACAGCTGAATGTAAAAAAATAATTAAATAACGGTGGAAAAAAATCATAGAAAAAATAAATGGCGTAGGGTCCTCCCTCTAGTCCACACCAGGCCCTTTTAGTCTGGTATGGATTTGGAGGGGACACCACCAAAAGCCATACCAGACCCTTATCAGAGGATGTAGCCTGGCAGTTAAGGAAAGGGGGGGGTGCTTTGGGGCAGGGGACACTGTGCCCCACCACCCCAGAGCACCTTGTCCCCATGTTGATGGGGACAATGGCCTCTCTTCCCAACCAGTGGCGCGTCGGGGTCTGCGGGCGGGGGGGTTTATAAGAATCTGGAAGCCCCCCCTTTAACAAGGGGGCCCTTGTTGGTTACCCGAGACATGGTTGTGTGTGAAAATCCCAGAAATACTCAGACCAGCCCATCTGCCACCATCAACCGTGCCACGTTCAAAGTCACTTCAATCCCCTTTCTTCCCCATTCTGATGCTTGGTTTAACCTTCAGTAAGTCTTCTTCACCACGTCTAGATGCCTAAATGCATTGAGTTGCTGCCGTGTGATTGGCTGATTAACAATTTGTGTTACTAATCCATTGAACAGGCGTTCCTTAGAAAGTGGGCGGTGAATGTCTATAATTGGCATAGGTGTGGGCAGCCTAAGGCATTAGGGAGTGCACCTCAGTCTATATATATATGTATTGCACATCATTTTAGCACACGCCCTATGACTTCTTCTACTCAGTGCACACGTGACACATTACCAGAGGAAGGCGGTCCAGGCATGATCTCTGAGGTCAGGTACACCCCCATCCCGTCCACACAAACTTAATTGCAGTACTAGAAGAAAGCAATGAGGAAGCGAGCCCCGTCTTTGGGAAGTTCCTTCAGTCCTTCCGGGAAATGGGAGCACTTAAACCAGCTTGCGGAAGAGATTTGTGCACATCATTCAAGACAGTTGCCAATTATGAGTGGTTAGGGTGTGCCCAGGCAACGCCGGCACACTCTGTGCACACGCCTATGATAATTAGGGAAACTCACCTGAAGTTTTGGCCAAACACACAGAAGTTTGGAATGCCGAATTCTAACCCCATTGTAGTTAATGGGAGCTGAACCTGTAAAGTCACTTTTCAGACACCCTAGAGAATAAAATGGCGGCCGTGAACCATGGACTAATCCAGTCTGCCTTTATTTGTACTCCTCCTACTTCATGGTCCCCAGCCGTGAACCAGGGATGGATTGGCCATTGGGACTACAGGGAGTTTCCTGGCTCAGTGGGCCGGCTTATGTGACAGGGGACTGCCGACCCCCTCTGCTCCTCTGTCTCTCCCTCCCTGCAGCGCTCACCTGGGGGGGGGGAAACAGAGAAGCAGGGGGAAGACCAGAGGAGCATGGGGGAGCGGTCTTACAAGCACATTTTTTTTTTGAAAAAAATACACTTTATTGAATTAAAAAAACACAAAAACAGTAAAGTTAGCCCAATTTTTTTTATATTGTGAAAGATAATATTACGCCGAGTAAATTGATACCCAACACGTCACGCTTCAAAATGGAATGCCTCCATAGGCAGCGTTTAAACATTTCACATGTTTTGAGTTACAGAGGAGGTCTAGGGCTAGAATTATTGCTCTCGCTTTAACGTTCGCGGCGACACCTCACGTGTGTGGTTTGAACACAGTTTTCATATGACTTACGCATGAATTCGCTTCTGCGCATGAGTATGGTGGGACGGGGCCCTTTAAAAAAAAACTTATTTATTTTACTTTTTTTATTTCTTATTTTACACCGTCCCTTTAAAAATATCTGGGGTCAAAAAGACACTTAATTGCAATAAAAAAAAAAAAAAATCGATAAAAAAGTCCCTTTAAGGCCGTTGGGCGGAAGGTGACATTTCCGTCATCTAACGTCATTGAGTTGAGTGGGACCATCATTTCCTCACTCGACATCCCCCCTCCTGCCGCCATCCGGTGCCTCTCCGGGCTCTCCCCGTGCCATCGGGGGCCCGGAGAAAGAATCGTCCAGTGCTGGCTGGGAAGCATAGAGATGACTGGTGACCAGATGGTCACCAGTCATCTCTATGACCGTCGGAGGCCCAGGCTCGACGTGATGACGTCACGCCCGGGTACCCAGAAGTAAACAAAGCCGCGATTGTGGCTAGTAAGCATGAGATTGGTGATTTTTTTTCCCGATCTCATGATTTCCAGCCTGGAGGAGAGATGTGGGGGGGGAGGGGAGGTCTTATTGACCCCGCCTCTCTCCATAAAGAGGACCTGTCACACACTATTCCTATTACAAGGGACCAAATAAATAAAACTGTGAAAAAAAGTGTAAAAAAAAAAGGAAAACACCCCTGTCCCGATAGCTCGCTCTCAGAAGCGAACGCACGCGCAAGTCCCACCCACGTATGTAAACACCTGTGAGGTGTCGTCGCGTGCGTTAGAGCGTGTGCAACAATTCTAGCACTAGACCTCCTCTGTAACTCGAAAATAGTAACCTGTAAAAAAATTCAAAGCGTCGCCTATGGAGATTTTTAAGTACCGAAGTTTGGCGCCATTCCATGAGTGTGCGCAATTATAAAGTGTGACATGTTAGGTATCTATTTACTCGCTGTAACATCATCTTTCACATTATACAAAAAAATTGGGCTAACTTTACAGTTTTTTGTTATTTTTAAATTCATGAAACCATTTTTCTTCCAAAAAAAGACATTTGAAAAATGATTGCGTAAATACCGTGCAAGATAAAACGTTGCAAAGATCGTCATTTTATTCCCTAGGGTGTCTGCTAAAAAAACAGATATAATGTTTGGGAGTTCTGAGTAATTTTCTAGCAAAAGAATGATGATTGGTACATGTAGGAGAGAAGTGCCAGAATAGGCCCGGTATGGAGGGTGGGTATAAAAGCCCTGTATAGAGGTGGGTATAAAAGCCCGGTATGGAGGTGGGTATAAAAGCCCGGTATGGAGGTGGGTATAAAAGCCCGGTATGGAGGAGGGTATAAAAGCCCGGTATGGAGGAGGGTATAAAAGCCCGGTATGGAGGAGGGTATAAAAGCCCGGTATGGAGGTGGGCATAAAAGCCCGGTATGGAGGAGGGTATAAAAGCCTGGTATGGAGGAGGGTATAAAAGCCCGGTATGGAGGAGGGTATAAAAGCCCGGTATGGAGGTGGGTATAAAAGCCCGGTATGGAGGTGGGTATAAAAGCCCGGTATGGAGGTGGGTATAAAAGCCCGGTATGGAGGTGGGTATAAAAGCCCGGTATGGAGGTGGGTATAAAAGCCCGGTATGGAGGTGGGTATAAAAGCCCGGTATGGAAGTGGGTATAAAAGCCCGGTATGGAGGTGGGTATAAAAGCCCGGTATGGAGGTGGGTATAAAAGCCCGGTATGGAGGTGGGTATAAAAGCCCGGTATGGAGGTGGGTATAAAAGCCCGGTATGGAGGTGGGTATAAAAGCCCGGTATGGAAGTGGGTATAAAAGCCCGGTATGGAGGTGGGTATAAAAGCCCGGTATGGAGGTGGGTATAAAAGCCTGGTATGGAGGTGGGTATAAAAGCCTGGTATGGAGGTGGGTATAAAAGCCTAGTATGGAGGCGGGTATAAAAGCCTGGTATGGAGGTGGGTATAAAAGCCTGGTATGGAGGTGGGTATAAAAGCCTGGTATGGAGGAGGGTATAAAAGCCTGGTATGGAGGTGGGCATAAAAGCCTGGTATGGAGGTGGGCATAAAAGCCTGGTATGGAGGTGGGTATAAAAGCCTGGTATGGAGGTGGGTATAAAAGCCTGGTATGGAGGTGGGTATAAAAGCCTGGTATGGAGGTGGGTATAAAAGCCTGGTATGGAGGTGGGTATAAAAGGCCGGTATGGAGGAGGGTATAAAAGCCCGGTATGGAGGAGGGTATAAAAGCTGGTATTGAAGGGGTTAATAATGCTTAAAGTAAAAAAATAAAAGTGAAATATTCCTTTAAATTTCGTACCGGGGCGGGGGGGGGGGGGTGTATAGTATGCCTGTAAAGTAGCGCTTGTTTCCCGTGCTTAGAACTGTCCCTGCACAAAGTGTCATTTCTGAAGGAAAAAAAGTAAATTAAAACTACTCACAGCTATAATAAATTGTCGGGTCCAGGCAATAAAGATAAAAGTACTTTAACCACTTAAGGACCGCCTCCTGCACATATACGTCGGCAGAATGGCACGGCTGGGCACATGTACGTACAGGTACGCCCTATACCCGGTCCGAAGCTCCGGGACTGCGGGACGCGCGCTCCCGATCACCGCTGGAGTCCCGCGATCGGTCCCCGGAGCTGAAGAACGGGGAGAGACGTGTGTAAACATGGCTTCCCCGTGCTTCACTGTGGCGGCGTCATCGATCGTGTGTTTCCTTTTATAGGGATACACAATCGATGACGTCACACTTACAGCCACACCCCCTTATAGTTAGAAGCACACATTAGGGAACACATAACCCCTACAGCACCCCCTGTGGTTAACTCCCGAATTGCAATTGTTATTTTCACAATAAACAATGCATTTTGAATGCATTTTTTGCTGTGAAAATGACGATGGTCCCAAAAATGTGTAAAAATTGTCTGAAGTGTCCGCCATAATGTCGCAGTCATGAAAAAAAACGCTGATCGCCGCCATTAGTAGTAAAAAAAATTATAATAATAAAAATGCAATAAAACTATCTCCTATTTTGTAAACGCTATAAATTTTGCGCAAACCAACCGATAAACGCTTATTGCAATTTTTTTTTACCAAAAATATGTAGAAGAATACGTATCGGCCTAAACTGAGGAACATTTTTTTTATATATATTTTTGGGGGATATTTATGACAGAAAAAAGTAAAAAATATTGCATTGTTTTCAAAATTGTCGCTCTATTTTTGTTTATAGCGCAAAAAATAAAAACCGCAGAGGTGATCAAACACCACCAAAAGAAATCTCTATTTGTGGGGAAAAAGGACACCAATTTTGTTTGGGAGCCGCGTCGCACGACCGCGCAATTGTCAGTTAAAGCGACGCAGTGCCGAATCGCAAAAAGGCGCAAGGTCCTTAACCTGCAGAATGGTCCGGTGGTTAAAAAAAAAACAGCATAGGTTCTCCCAGTCCATTACCAGGCCCTTTTGGTATAAATATAAAGAGGAACCCCGAATAAAAAAAATTGCATGGGGGTCCCACCAAATTCCATACCAGGTCTGGTATGGATTTTAACTACTTAAGCCCCAGACCATTATGCAGGTTAAGGACCTTGCCCCTTCTTGCGATTCGGCACTGTTCCGCTTTAACTGACAATTGCACGGTCGTGCGACGTGGCTCCCAAACAAAATTGGCGTCCCTTTTTTCCCCACAAATAGAGCTTTCTTTTGGTGGTATTTGATCGCCTCTGCGTTTTTTTTTGTTGTTGCTATAAACAAAAATAGAGCGACAATCTTTTTGCTATAATAAATATCCCCCAAAAATATATAAAAAAAACATTTTTTTCCTCAGTTTAGGCCGATACGTATTCTTCTACATATTTTTGGTAAAAAAAAATCGCAATAAACGTTTATCGGTTGGTTTGCACAAAATGTATAGCGTTTACAAAATAGGGGATCGTTTTATGACATTTTTTTACTACTAATGGCGGCGATCAGTGTTTTTTTTTTTTTTTTTTTTGTGACTGCGACATTATGGCGGACACATCGGACAATTCTGACCCATTTGTGGGGTCCATTGTCATTTTCACAGAGAAAAGCGCTATAAAAATGCACTGATTACTATGAAAATGACATTTGCAGTTTAGGAGTTAACCACTAGGGAGCGCTGAAAGGGGTTAAGTGTGACCCCATATGTGTTTCTAACTGTAGGGGGGCGGGGCTGGACGTGTGACGTCAGTGATCGTCGTTCTCTATATCAGGGAACAGACGATCACTGACAGCGCCACTGTGAAGAACGGGGAAGGTTTGTTTACACTCACCTATCCCCGTTCTTCAGCTCCGGTGACCGATCGCGGGCCCCCGGCGGCGATCGGGGTCCCGCGGGCGTGGTCACGGAGATTCGGATCAGGTCACGAGTGAGCCGCCAGCGACACGCTCGCGACCCCGCGGCTGGGCTCTTAGTGAGGACGTACAGATACGTGATTGTGCCTAGCCGTGCCGACGTATATGGCGTTTAGGGGTCCTTAAGTGGTTAAGGGGAAACCTGTGCCAAAATTTAAAAAAAATGGCGTGGGGGTTCCCCCCCAAAAATCCATACAAGACCCTTACCAGACCTGAACTTATGTTCGTCTCGAACATCCGGCTCATCCCTATTCTGAAGGTGCCATTTAATGCAGAGCAGCGGGAACTGTGCCGCGTACTCCGGGGAGATCCGACGTGTCACCGGCGTTTTTGCTGTTGTAATGGCGGCTCTCTGTTCTGGCGAGTCTTGATGATTTCACATGGAGATGGTGGCAGGTTCTTGGAGCACCTTGAAAGACTGAAATCATACCGGTATATGTTGGATGTCTTTTTCAATTTCTACTCTTTGATTCACTGTGAACAGTGTTTATTGGGAAATTCATCCCTTTCTTGGACTTATGTAATTGCACTTTTTTGATATATAGTGGTGCTGCACATTTTGTCTTTTTTTATGTTGATTTTGGGGTTGGTATACTAACTGTATGTAAAAGCTGCTGCGCATTATTTTTTTTATTTTTTTTACAGTGCAGATTTTATTTATACATCTTTCGGTGAGACAGTTGTTAGGTGGAGGCAGGGATGGGCTTCTCCGAAGAGAAACGTTTTCAGGGATCGCCTAAAAGTAGTTAGATTTGGAGACAGTCTGACAGATTGGGGTAGGGTATTCCAGGGGATGGGAGAGACTTGGGAGAAGTCCTGGAGGCGAATATGGGCCAGATTCATGAAGAGTTAGGCTGGCGGATCCAGTGATCCGCCAGCCTAACTGTCACTTTAAGCCGGCGTTTCTGTTTTCTATAACCAGAAAACAAGAAACGCCGGGTTGAAGTTCCGATGCGAGCAGCGTAAATGAGTTTCGCCATCGCATCGTTACTTCAACTTAAAAATGGCGCCGGGGGCGTTCCCGCCGATTTACGCTCAAAAAATATGTTAATGAGCGGAAATCGGCAATTCATGAGCGAATTCGGGCGCGACGCAGTGACGTTACGACGTTTCCGGAAGCGATACGCGGCGTATAGATAAAGCAGCCCCCTAGTGGAGTATCCTATGTTAGGTATAGGCATCGTCATCGCGTCGATAAAAAAAAAAAGGCGTCGTTTGCGTAAAAAGTTCATGAATGGGGATGTGACGTCATTGACGTTCACTGACAGAATTTGGAGCATGCGCACTGGGATGCATTGACACTCAACGCATGCGCAGTACGTTCGCCGCGGGATCGCGCTTAGTTTAAATAATACACGCCCCGTACCCGCCCAATTTGAATTCCGCCGGCTCATTTGCGATACGCTGCCGCAACTTTAGGAGCAAGTGCTTCCTGAATGACAGCACTTGCTGCTAAAATTGCGGCAGAGTAACGTAAATGAGAAGCGTTACTCTGGAGTAAAGATGCTCTCATCTACCTGAATCTGGCCCTATGAGAGGAGGTGATGAGGGAGCTAGAGAGTAGGAGGTCTAGGTGGAATGATGTCACGTACCTGGTTGGGGGCCGAAATGCCGAGAGGGCTCCCCTTGCGGCTGAGTGCAGTACACCTCTGAGGTTGGGTACAGAGGGTGTAGTGCCCAGAGAAGCACAGGTTGCCAGATGGATCCAGGAGAGAAGAGCTGGCGAGTGCCTGAAGAATACTGGAGAATACAGGAAACACCGCTGGGCTGCAGTCTCTAGGAGTCCTCGGTAACACTTGGCAAGATGTGCACAAGGAGAAAAAGTGGAAGCCGGCTGGAGATCAAACACTGTGGATCCAGGCAGGAGATGCAGGTTTGCAGGAACAGAGACAAGCCAAAGGTCTGGTGTTGGAAAACAGGCAGGAACAGATAACTGAAGCAAAGTCCGTGAAACAAGCCGGGATCAGGTGCTGGAGGAGGCAACATGTCAGTAAAGCAAGCCAGGGGGTCAAACCAGGAGAGCGGATCAGACAGGTCAGGAACACGCCGGGTCACAACAGGAATCCAAACAGCAGTAGTACAGAGGCTCAGGAAGGCTGACGACAATCCAGCAATTTGGATCAGACAGTGGCAGCCTTTTATCCACCTGTCACATGATGTGCCTATGGCGCCCATTTATTCTACTGGCAAGATTGCCAGTACTTCTTCTACGGCCATTTCACTGGCAAACAAAGAGGACGAATAGGTTGGTATGGTGAGACTAGTGATGTATCTGGGGGCAAAGTGGTGGGTGGCTTTGTAACTTATTGTTAGTATTTGAATCTAATTTGTTGGGTGAGCGGCAGCCAATAGAGGGATTGGCAGAGAGGGGTAGCGGATGCTGAGAGGTTTGGAAGGTGGATGAGTTTGGCAGAAGCATTCATGATGGGGGGAGGAGTCTATTTAAAGGTAAGCTGGGAGGGGGTCAGAGTAATCAAGGTGAGAGAGGACCAGGGAGTGAATCAGGAGCTTTGTGGTTTCATTGGTTAGGAAGGGACGTAGTTTGGAGGTGTTGCCGAGGTTGAAGCTCCAAGCTTTGGAGAGTGATTGGATGTGGGGCGAAGTGCCCCCAAAATTACTAGAGGCCCCATCTGGTGAGAAGTCATTTTTGCCCCCTCACCCCGCTTTTCAACTCACTGGCTGCATGGGAAAAGAGGCAAGAAGCCAGCACCCCCTGCTTCTCAATTTAATGTAAGATGTCATTTCCGACAGCAGAACACCCCCTCCCCCCACTTCACAACTTTCTTTAATGCAACATGTCACTGTCGTCAGCGCCCCCCGCTTCTCATTTTTAATGTGCCATGTAATTTTGCTTAGGGCCCCAGGGAGGTCAGGAGCGGCACTGCATGTGGGGGATGGGTGGAAAGTTGTGCCATTGCTCTTGACAGAGAAGTCGGGGGAAGGGGCACGTGGGGAGGAAATATTATGGGCTCGGGTTTGGACAAAGTTGAGTTTAAGGAAGTGGTGTGACATTCATACAGATAGGTTTGTTAGTGACTAGGGACGGGCTATCTGTTCGAGTCGAACATTGTCTGCTCTCCCGTTCGCTGAACAGTGAACAATTTGTCGTCTTCGCGGAAAATTATTAAAATCACTGCTCACGAAAAAAATAGGCGTTTTTAAAAACGTTTTTTTGCATTGATACATGCAGGGCCGTCTTAATAGCATCATTGGCCCCTGGGCAAAGTAATGCTCTGGCCCCTCTATGCCCTAGATATTCCCCCCAGCACTGTAACCATATACCATAAGATACCCCTTGTATTGTGACCCCACTACATCCCTGATACCCCCTACACATCCTTGATACCTCTAGCACTATAGGCATCCAAGCTACCCCAAGCATTGCTACCCCCTATACACCCCCAATCCCTCCTCAGCATTGTTTTCCCCTATACACCCTGGATATTCACCAGCACCATTATTCCATCCATGTAGTTCCCCCTGCTCCAGTGGAGATACAGAGCATGTAAACGTTTGGCTCTGTGCCCACCTCCAGCACTGCACTCACCTATACCAATCAAGCAGGCAGAAGGTGGAGCGGAGGAGGGAGCATCCCTCTGGGCATTCTAAGCCTTTCGGTGCAAACAGTGCTGGACAGTTGGGCTCACCATGACACCATCCACAATGCTACTTCCGCAGGCGGGATCTCAGTGCTGCTGACTCAGCAGCTCCTACGCCGAGCCTTCGAGTCCCGAGCATTCAAACTGCATTGAGTGGGCTCAAAGCATCACCGGTGCTCAGGTCCCACCCCTCCCTGCTGGCTGTGAAATAATAGGTATCGTTCTGCCCAGCATGACGCACCGCTGCCTCCCCTTTGTATCCATCACTCTCAGTGCCATTATGGCTCCCCCAATTTAGGAGCAGTGTGGACTCATAGACCAGCTGCTTTGGGGATAGTGCAGGGGCTCCCATGAAGCTGAGACCCCTGGGCAGGGCCCAGGTGTGCCCTCTCATTAAGACAGCCCTGGATACATGTCCCCTGAGGCAGGACCCAGGTCCCCAAACACTTTTTTATGACAATAACTTGCATATTAACTTTTAAAATTAACACTTTAGATTTTTCATGTTCGTGTCCCATAAAATTTAATGGTGTTCGAACAATTTTTGTTGCCTGTTTGCATGTTCTGCTGCGAATCGAATCGGGGGGGGGGGGGTTGACTCATTCCCGTGAAGAGTCTGATGGAGTGAGCTGAGGGGTGGAGAGATAGATTTGGGTGTCGTCCGCGTAGAAATGATATTGAAAGCCGTGTGAGGCAAACAGCTGACCCAGGGAGGAGGTGTAGACCGGTAGAGAGGTCCAAGAACAGAATCTTGGGGGACCCCAACAGAGAAAGGAAGAGGAGAGGAGGAGGTAGAATTGTAAGTGACACTGAAGTGACAATTAGCCACAGATCAAGGAACCCCCAGCAACCTCTGAAGGAACCCTAGGGATCGGCTCCACATGACCCGAGATGAGAATAGCTGCTCTAATGGGGATTTTTCACTTTGGAGAGATTCTTGATCACTCACTGACTTTTGATGACGTCCTGCTCTATCCAGAAGGAAAAGGTCTTCGCTTTAAAGAATTCCATCTGTATTCTGTTTGTAATATTTTTTCTTCCCCCCCCCCCCCTTAACAGATCAAAAGGGGAAGCCATATCTGTCAAGGCCAGAAAGAGAAAAGTAAAGAAGACGCTTTTGTCCTTAGGCATGAATGTTACAGAGGTAAAAGTCTTCAGTATTTGTCTTGTACACTTGATGTTGAACCATTGAACCTATTTCATTAGGGTGTGCACCCCAAAAGCCCAAACACACACTAACGATCACTCACTATGTTCATTCAGAAAGCGAAGGGGCTGGTGAATCACATATTTACTGGCCCCTTCCCCACTCCTAAAACATCCCAGCAGCAACAGCCTATAGGAGAGACGGGAAGCCGGCAGCACTGCAGGGGTGAAGATGGGAGCCAGGGCAGTAGGGGGGATCCGTGCTGCATAGGGTGATTAGGGGGTGCCTGGGCACACCTGGCACACCCTGTGCGCACGCCTATGTGTTGAACCAACATAAAGCACAGTGTTAGTTGAGCTGAGGATCCCAAACCCAGTCCTGCTCCTCTCAGGCGGCGTACACACGACCGAGGTTCTCCTGGCTCGCCCCGCCCGTCGGGAATCCCGTCGAGCGAATAGAGAGCAGGCTCTCTATTTGCTCGATGGCCCGTTGGGATGAATGGCTGGTTGCCATTCCAGACGGGCGGGTCGCCGATTTCCGCCCGTCGAGGTTCTCGTATGTGTGTACAGGGCTTCACCTGTCCATGGACAAACAGGGTGTCGGCTCAGAGAAGCCCATTGTCAGGTCACCTGTGGCCAGGTGACAAATGCACCCCAATGGAGAGAGGGATGCACCGCAAGGTAGTGAACCCAATAGCAGACTGCTGCAGAGGGACAGGAAACGCGAACCCAAGATTCCCCAGCAGGTGTTCACCAGAGCCTCTAGTGGTGAGGATGGCCTTTGCTGCAACTGAACCCAGGTCACGGCTCCTGGAGTCCCCAGGTCACTCTCCGTAGAGAGAGGGGAAGCAGCCACTGAGGACCCAAGGGACAGTGATGGGTAAGCCGAGGTCGGGTCAACAGGCAGACGAGGGTAACCAAGGGACAGACCAAAGGTCAGGGTTACAGGCAAACAGGAGTAGTCAGAGACGAGCCAAAATCGGTACACAGAGAGGTTAACGTAGCACACGGCAGACAGGAACACAAAGCTAACAAACAAAGTTGAACAGCAAAGCAGACCTGCAGTGCAACAGTTAATATAGACTTCCTGGGATGGCCTGGGGTGGGGCCATACAGGGAGGAGAGGTGCTAAAAAGGCAGCCAGAAGAGAGTTAGGCCTCTAATGGACACATGAGGAAAAGGTAAGCTGCCAGACTTTATTGCATATCCATGACACCCATTGTCAGGATCTGGGTCTGAACCTCTAACCTCTGCTGCCTCTGGCAATATCGCTTTGTGCCGAGGTACCGGAGATGCTGAGCAGCTCCCTGTCTAAAGGCCTGTACACAGGATCGGCTATTACGACAACAATTGTCCGACGGACATGTTTTGTCGGACATTCCGACCATCTGTACGCTCCATCGGACAATTGTTGTCGGAAATTTCCAACAACAAACGTTGGCTGTGGCTGCTCTCAAATTGTCCGACAAAACATGAGTTCCATCGAATTATGCGATCGTGTGTACACAAATCCGTTGGACTAAAATCCAAAGAACAAACACGCACGCTCCGAACCAATGCTAAACATCAGACAACAATAGCAGAAGTTGCCCAAAGGGTGGCAGTAAAAAGCTGAAAAACCACATGGTTTGGTGTATGTTGGATGAAAATGTTCTGCCATGTGTATGCAGAGCAAGTTCACGCCCAACGCCCCTTCGGACAAAAATCCATGGAAAAGTCTGATGGTCATTTTTGTTTATTCAGCAAAAAATAAAAAACCCAGAGGTGATCAAATACCACCAAAGGAAGCTCTATTTGTGTAAAAAAATTATATAAATTTAATTTGGGGAACAGCGTCTTTACAAAAGACTAGGGGTGCAACGGATCAAAAAACTCACGGTTCGGATCGTTACTCGGATCAGCAACAACAACAAAAAAAGACAGTGACCGCCCCCAAGTAGTACAGGCACACAGTGACCCCCCCCCCAGTAGTACAGGCACACAGTGACCCCCCCCCCCAAGTAGTACAGGCACACAGTGACCTCCCCCCTCCCAAGTAGTACAGGCACACAGTGACCCCCTTCCCACCATAGTACAGGCACACAGTGACCCCCCCCCCCAGTAGTACAGGCACACAGTGACCCCCCCCCCCCAAGTAGTACAGGCACACAGTGACCTCCCCCCTCCCAAGTAGTACAGGCACACAGTGACCCTTCCCACCATAGTACAGGCACACAGTGACCCCCTTCCCACCATAGTACAGGCACACAGTGACCCCCTTGCCACCATAGTACAGGCACACAGTGACCCCCTTCCCACCATAGTACAGGCACACAGTGACCTCCCCCCCCGTACTACAGGCAGACAGTTACCTACCCCCCCCCCTCCGTAGTACAGGCAAACAGTGAGCCCCCCCCCCCCCGTGCAGACCTCAGATCAGATAGCGGCGTGTGTGTCCCTTGAGCGCGGTTTCCTCCTCCTCTGTGGGTGTAAACAGAGAGGAGGGGCCTCCGCCGGGTGTACCAAGATGGCCGTGGCTCCGGAGCTAGGCCGAAGCCGCGGCCTTTCTAATGCATAGCGATCCGATCCGAAGGGGGTGACCCGTTCGGATCACGGATCAACCGTGATCCGTTGCACCCCTACAAAAGACTAAATAATAAACACTGATTTGGGTTATTTTTCACCTAAGAAATGTAGCAGAATACATTTTGGCCAAATTTACAAAGAAAGATTATGTATTTCGTAAAAAAGGTTATAACATAAACTAAAAAAAAAAAAAGCATTTTTTTTTTTAAATGTTTGGTAATTTTTACTTATTTAGCAAAAAAAAAAAAAAAAACAGTGGAGATCAAATGCCACCACGAGAAAGCTCTATTTGTGCAAAAAAAATGCCCCTAGTTATGAAGGGGGGAAAACCTTGAGGGCAATTTCTTTTCACTTTTCAATACATATTCCATCTGTAACTTGACTTATATCAGTGATAATCATTTTTTTATAAATTTTTGTTTCTGAAAGAATTGTGACCCTCCTGTAATCGCGATCCTGGGATCGGGGGGCGGACTCCGCGCCATGGTTGGTTTTCTGGGTTCGATTTCCAAACTGTCCGAACTCAACCTTTTAGGTGCCGTGACATACATCGGTGGGATATCTGGATCAACGTGGTATGTAGATTATAACAATTGTATATTCAGTAGCTTTGTGTTACTTGCACAATCTAACAGCTATTGTTGTTTTTTATACATTTTAGGCTTCATTTCCATGGATGTTTTTACAGCCACTTTTCTGAGCGTATTTTGCAGCTTAACTACTTACAGACCGCCCACCGTCGTTATAAGTCGGCACTTTAAAGATGGATATCTCGGTAACGGCAGCAGCTGCTGCCACAACCGAGATATCCATCTCTTCAGTGGGCGGTCCTGTCAATTATAACGGCAGTCTCTGAGTCTCTGAGGCGGATCGCCGTTATCGGTGGCGGGAGAGGGGACCCCCTCCCGCCGCTCTCCCGCGCCCTCCGCCGCTTACCATAGCTGTCGGTAGCAGCGGAGGCTATCGGGTCAGCTCGGCTGCTGTGTGGGGATGCGAGTGAGGCCAACATGGCCCCCAACCGTCCCCATAGCTCTGCTGGGCGGAAGTGACGTCAAAACGTCAGTCCCGCCCAGCGTCTTAAAGAAACATTTTTTTTTGTCATTTTGCATTTAAGCCTAAATATGAGATGTGACGTCTTTTTGGCCCCCCGGATCTCATATATAAGAGGACCTGTCATGCTTTTTTCTATTACAGGGGATTTTTACATTCCCAGTTATAGGAATAAAAGTGATAATTTTTTATTTATTTTTTATTTCAGTGTTAAAAATTGTAAAATAAATAAAAATAAATCCAAAAACAAAATATTTTTTTTAAAGCGCCCCTCCCGCCGAGCTTGCGCGCAGAAGCGAACGCATATGCGAGTAGCGCCCGCATATGAAAATGGTGTTCATACCACACAAGTATCACCGCGAACGTTAGAACGAGAGCAATAATTCTAGCCCTAGACCTCCTCTATAACTCAAAAAATGCAACCAGTAGAATTTTTTAAACGTCGCCTATCGAGATTTTTACGGGTAAAAGTTTGACGCCATGCCACGAGCGGGCACAATTTTTAAGCGTGACATGTTGGGTATCATTTTACTCGGCGTAACATTATCTTTCACACTATGTAAAAAAATTGGGCCAAATTTTATGTTGTCTTATTTTTTTTATTTAAAAAAGTGAATTTTTTCCAAAAAAAAGTGCGCTTGTAAGACCGCTGGACAAATAAGTTTGGGAGAAAAAGTATTCCAATGACTGCCATTTTATTCTCTAGGGTGTTAGAAAATATATATATATATGTATATATATATATATATATATATATATATATATGTAGCGCTTACCCCCGAAGGAGCGGCTGATTGTTTTGGGCCTGCACTCTGCTTTATTACCCCCCAGTATTCTTGGTCTCACTCCCCTTGACACAGCTGTGGTGCAAACTGACACAATGGTTTATAAGCGACAAAGGAACCGTTAAGGCACAAGTTAAACTTAAACAATCGTTGACTTTACTAAAGCAGTTGTTGTAATACACAATCAGAATGTAAGTGATGCACATTCAGTATTGCGAAAGACTGTGAGTAACAATTTCTTTACACCCCCTCTGCGGCCGCAGGTATTTTGGTGTCTCCGAGTGGGACTAGCGCGCAGGCCTTACTTCAAGCTGCGCGCCTCCCCACTTCCAGTACACTTCCAGTAAACAACCACACAGTATGCGCTACGCAACACCCAACAGAATAAAACACAACCGTAGCGGGTAATCACTCAGTAACTTCCCTATGACAGTATCTGTCTAACAGTAACAGCGCTGCAAGGCCTTGCCAATAAAATGTAGTAGTATTAGTCCTTGATCTTCTTTCTTCGCTAGCAATGTGAACCCAATTTGTAATCCACAGGTATTTTAATAGTAGTTTAATGCAAACAGGGACTGTAGATTAAACGTGGAGGGTGACTGCGCACTCTTTCCTAGTTAATACACAATCTTCAATGGCCGGCCATCAAGCAGTTGATTAAGGCTTTCAGGTCCTGGCACATGTGGCTTAGAGAAACACACTGGCAGCGTGGGACTAACGGTCCCAGCAACACTACCCCGGCAGTCTAAGTGTGTGAGTGTGTAAACAGTACAAAGCTTTGGGCCCGAGCCCTCTCACCACACGATGCCCAGATGACTGGATGCTTTCGCCACACACGGCCTCCGCCTGGTCTCTGCACTCGTCCGATTGTCCAGTTCCCACTTCCAGAGACGATCGGGGACCCTCCGACACTTGCCTGGATACCGATGGCTTGCTTCCGCACGAGGTAGGCCAGAACTCCACCAAACACACTGTGTAAGAGTTCCTCCCGGGTGTGGGTCCCGAGGCAGAGAGACCTAAAAGAAAGATGGCCACCACAAGGTCTTTTTTATCTTCCCACCCTGCCTTGCAGCCCTGAGTGTTCCTGGGTAATTATTCATATCCCTTCTGGATGTTCTGAAAAAACCAAGTCTTGAACACGTCGTTCCATTTCTTCGCCAGTAGATGGCATCAGACGCTTATTTACATTATAAGACTATAAATCCTACCACTTCCATCTGAGCATTCTTAATAGCAAAAATTGCCCCCGCTACATACTCCCCCCACTTTGAATCTTTGGTCCCCAAAGACATTTTTAACTCTACTGCACATTTTTGCTTCTATGCGGCTGCTCAATACAGACAGAGGAGCCTCCCACCAATTTTCATAAGATGGGAGGCTGTTCTGTGCACTCACAGGTGACACCGCAGTGTCTGGTACAGATGTGTCGAGGGGTGAGTTGGGGTTCTCTCCTTCTAGGTTTACAGTAAGGAGACCAGGCATATCAGGAATTCTTTTGGGAGCAAGCCAGGCCTGTTCAGAACATTCGCCCAGAATATCATAAGTCAGTTTCTTAGGTGCATGAACTTCCCTCTTGACCCTTTGTCTTTTAGGAGTAGGCGCTGTCTCTTCTTCTGCCTCACACTCTTGCACCTCAGTGTCAGCGGGTGAGTGATCCTCAGAATGTCCACTTTGCGGCACAAATTCCGGGGCCTCAGGTCTCAAAGTCACAGTGTCTCTCTCCTGCTTATGAGGTGAGCAATTAGTATCAGTTTCCGGCATCTCAGGCGACCACAACCAGCTTATCTCCATCCCATCCTCTTTCTCACTACCTTCTGTGGCCAGGGATCCTGACTGAGACCTAGTTACAGGTCGAGGCTCAGCCATAGGCGATAGTTCCCGTCGTGGAGTTTTCCTGACTGCTTCTGTTAAGGGCAGAAGGTGATTCCGATGCCATACCTTCAGTGGTCCAGTACTCCCTTCTGGTCTGATTTCGTATACCGGTAGTCCTGGGAGGCGCCTGCATATGATGAATGGCTGTGACTTCCAGCGATCAGCCAACTTGTGTTTTCCTGGTACACCCAGATTTCTCAATAGCACTCGGTCTCCAGGTTGCAGGTCTTGGATCCGCACTCTGAGGTCAAAGTTCCTCTTATTCCTGCGTCCCCTCGCATCCGAAGTGGCCTGAACTTTCTCATATGCGGCCTTCAAACTCTTCCGTAATCTGCCCACATATCCTCGATGAGAGGCCTCCGAAGTGTGGTCTAAAGAAGTACCAAACGCCAGGTCCACCGGCAAACGAGCTTCCCGTCCAAACATTAGGCGATAGGGTGAATATCCTGTGGCATCACTCACGGTGCTGTTATAGGCATGTACCATGGCTGCAATGTGTTTACTCCACTGTTGTTTCTGCTCCGAGGCCAGTGTTCCTAACATGTTGAGGAGAGTTCTATTGAATCTTTCGGGTTGTGGATCCCCTTGTGGATGATAGGGGGTAGTCCTAGATTTTTTTATATCCAGCAAGTCCAGTAGCTGCCTAATGAGGGTGCTCTCAAAATCCCTTCCTTGATCTGAATGGATCCGCTGAGGCAGGCCGTAATGGACGAAGAATTTCTCCACCAAGATCTTTGCCACAGTAGGCGCTTGTTGATCCCTGGCTGGAAAGGCCTGAGCATATCTGGTGAAATGGTCCGTGACTACCAAAATATTTCCTTGCCCACTGAGATCGGATTCCACACACAAGAAGTCTATACATACTAGATCCATGGGTCCGTGGCTTTCCATATGGCCCATTGGGGCGGCTCTCTGAGGTAAAGACTTCCTTTGTATGCACCTGAGACAAGAGTGACAGTAATTCTCCACTTCAGATCGCATGTACGGCCAGTAGAACCTGTCTCTCACCAATTGAAGGGTCCTTTCCGATCCCAGGTGGCCATGGTGGTCATGCAGAGCAATCAGAACACTTTCCCTATGTTTCTCCGGCAGGAACAACTGCCACTTCTCCTCCAGATCTTCAGAGGGGGCCCTCCTGTACACCACTCCTTGTTTCAGCTGTAACCGACTCCACTCCTTACATAACAGACGAGCTTCCTTCTTGGCGCTCTGTAGGAGTAGATCAGAATGTTGAGTCTCCAAGGCCTCCAACACAAGGCTACAGAGGGGATCTTCTTGCTGATCTCTTCGGAGGTCCTTCCTGGACAGTTTAGGCAAACCCTCATCCACCATCTGAGTGACATTACAGTAGCCCCTAGGCACTCCCACAGCGGACACTCCTACCTCTTCAGCCCTGGCTCCACCCTTCACTGGTTGTTCCGCTCCTTCGCAAAGAGCCCTCACACCTTCAGGGGTAAGTTGGGTCCAACCTTCTGGCGAGTTCCAATCGTAGTGGGGCCTCCTGGATAATGCATCAGCGTCCCGATTTCCGACCCCTGGACGGTATTTTAGACTGAAGGTGAATCCAGAAAGTGCAGCCAGCCACCTATGTCCTGTGGCATCTAATTTTGCTGTGGTGAGTAGGTAGGTGAGAGGATTGTTATCTGTCTTGATCACAAATTCTGCGCCATATAGGTAGTCTCTCAGTTTGTCCACTACTGCCCACTTCAAAGCCAGGAACTCAAGTTTGTGAGTTGGGTAATTCCTTTCAGCGGGTGTCAAGCTTCGGCTCACATAGGCAATGGGTCGTAGGTGCCCGTCATACTCCTGGTAGAGTACTCCACCCAGTCCATCTCGACTGGCGTCCACATGCAGTTCATAAGGCCTGGCAGGGTCTGCGTAGGCCAAAACCGGGGCAGTAGTGAGGCTCCGCTTCAACTGTACAAAGGCCTCTTCACACTGAGTGGTCCATTGGTCTTCAATCGACTCTTTCTTCTTCCTGGGACCCTCCTTAGGTTTCCCAGGTCCATCAGGGTCCGACTCAGCCCCCTCTTGGTTCTTTAATAGTTCAGTGAGTGGGTGGGCTATCTTGGCGAACCCTTCAACAAATCTGCGATAGTAGGAGCAGAATCCCAGAAAAGACCTGAGCTCAGTCACATTTGTTGGCCGGGGCCATGAGGTGACAGCATCCAGCTTCTGCGGGTCCGTGGCCACTCCTTCCGCGGACACTATGTGACCCAGATAACTCACTGATGACTGGTAAAATTTGCACTTTTCCATCGAAAGCTTCAGGCCCTCTTCATGGAGTCTACTCAAGACTTTCTCCAGGCGCTCTTCGTGCTCTTCCAGTGTTCTGCCGAACACTATCACATCATCCAGGTATACCAGCACTTCAATTAAGTTCATATCACCTACAGTCTTCTCCATCAACCTCTGGAAGGTGGCCGGGGCCCCCGACAAGCCTTGTGGCATGCGGTTAAATTCAAAAAACCCCACCGGGGTAATGAAAGCTGTCTTCTCCCTATCTTCAGGGTGCATGGGAATCTGGTAGTACCCACTCTTCAGGTCCAGCACACTGAACCATTTCGCCCCCGACAGGCTCTGTAAGGCATCCTCTATTCTGGGGGTGGTGTATTGGTCGGGAATGGTCCTCCGATTCAGTGTCCTGTAGTCAATGCACAGCCGTAACGACCCATTCTTCTTTCTCACCACCACTATCGGGGAAGCATAGGGGCTCCGAGACTCCCGGATGATGCCTGTTCTCTTCAGCTCAGCCAGCTGTTCTCGCAAATCTTCCAGGTCTCCCAGTGGAATCCGCCTGACCCTTTCCCGGAAAGGTTTGTCCTCTTCCAGCCGGATCTTGTGTTCAGCACTTTTGGCCAGCCCCACATCGAACTCGTTTTTTGAGAAAGCCATCCTCCATTTTAGTAGCTGGGTCTTTGCTCTCTCCATCCATTCGGGTGGCAGGGGGGTGTTTTTTGGGAAGAATTCTTCCAGAGGGATCTCCTCTCCTTGTTCTTTCAGCATTTCATACGGAGGAACTGGGGTTGCTGGCTTCACTTCCCCTAACAACACTCTAGCCGGCATCTTCACTGGGGATGTTGTGGTGTTCCGGACGCTGACTGAGACTTTCCCTCTGTTTCTCTTCAGTAATTTGGTTGGTAGCAATTCGGGGACTATCTCCAACTCGTTGTTCCCCTGTTCTCTGTCCGTCTCAAGGACGATGAAAGGTCCTGGTTGTTCCCAAGTGAGCTTGACAGAAGCTCGCAGGCAGACCACCTCACCAGGCTGTATCACCTTTTCTCGTCTATCCAAACGCCAGACTCTTCCCACTCCTTCTGCTGGGGCCCTCTGCTCATGCAGTAAGTTCTGATACACCTGGGTCAGCATTGGGTGTATTTTTATGGCTGAAGTGTCCTGCTTCTGCATAAGTGGTGTCAAGAGTCTCCGGACTAGGTTGGTGTTGGTCCCAATAATGATGGAACTCTTGTCCGCCCCTGGTGGGCGGGGGCATACTACTGCCAGAGCATCGAAGACTTCAGCCTCCCCGGCCACGCTTGGGTCAAAGGTGAGCTTAATAGGCAGGAAACCGTCATATGGGAAATTCTGAGTTCCTAGACCCCATATCTCCAGTTCCTCCAGCTTCTGGAGAGGCAGGTGCCTGAGGTGCTTCTCATAGAAGTCCCTGTAAAGGAGAGTTACTTGAGCTCCAGTATCCAGCAGGGCTTTGGTATAGATTCCTTCCACTTGGATAGGGACAATGGGAGAGGGTCCCACTAATTCAGGGGGGAATCCACGTGGGGTGGCAAGGTTAGTCTGTTTGGTGGTTCGTACCTTTACACCCTTCTTCCGGGGGTGTTTTTCCAACTTCGACCCCCGTGGGTCACTAGGGACCGGGACGGCGTATGGTTGTTTGGAGTTGACTATTGTGACCGGGCGCCCAGCTGACTCCTTCACTGGGGCCCCCCTGGAGTTTGCCGCCGGCTTCTGGACCCTTGCTTCTGTCTTCGGCGGGCTTGGACACACTTGGCGGTAATGTCCCACTCCTCCACAGTTGAAACAGGTCTTTGACCTCACCGGTCTCTCAATTGGAGTGACTGCGGGGTCCGGTGGGGCCTTCTGCCTCTGTGGGCCCTCCAGCCTAGCGGTCAACAGAGTCATCATCTCCAGTATTTCCTTCTGCACTTGAAATAGTTTTCCTAGTTCAGAACGGGGCATATCATCAGCGGTTGCTGTCAAAACACTAGTCTCCGGGGAGCTCTGTGAGACATCAGCGTTATGCCATCTGATCCTTGCGGTGGTGCTGGACTGAGCTTTCCCTTGCTTCTTCTCTCCCTCCGTTTCCATCCGGGCCGCCTCATTGGTCTCTTCAATGAGCACCTCATCTGAGGTGGAAGGATCATCCAGGTACTGTCGCAACTGGAATTTAACATAGTCACTCCTCAGTCCTGTAGCCACAGACCTCAAGAACTTCTTCTGGATGACTTCCGGTCCAAGATGTCCATCCGAGTCTTCTCCTTGGGAGGCAGACAACAAACGATCCTTCAGAGCGATGGCCCTGAACAGGAAATTCTGCGGGGTCTCCTGGGTGTCTTGTGCCATATTTATTAGTTGATGATACAATTCAGCAGCATCTTCCTCCTTATAGTAACTTTTTAATATCCTCCTGAGCTGTGTCAGAGTTAGCCCATTCTTCATCTCCAACATCCTTCTGATGCTCAGATCCGGGCTAATGGCGTTGACTACGGCCTCTGTGATCTCAGATTCATGATAGCCTTTCTGAAGTCCCAGCTCCACCTGATGTAAGAGATTTGTATAGGACAGGCTTCCCTCTTGGTCTTTTTCCCTTATCCGTCCTTCAATTTTAAAATCCTTCCGGATCGTCACTTCAGGTAGGCGATTTTGGGTACGTCTCGAGGGAACTGAGGCAGACCTCGAGCTTAGCTTACTATTATTTGAATCTTTGCACGAGACACTTAGCTCTTCAATGTGTCCTGCGATCACACCAGAGGCCTCCTTGAACCTTTCCTGTATGGTGCGGCACTGCCGTTTCAGGTCAGATAGCTGCTGTTCTGACTGAGAACCTCCCCTGTACTTTCCATATACAGGTTTTACCTTCCCTTGAGGGGGTCTTGAACTGGTACCGGCTGGGGTTGCTTCCTGATCAAATCCCAGCGCCGTTGGCTTTACAAGGCTAGAGTTGGCAGTGCTCTGACCAGACCCTTCTGGATGTGTCAGGTATAACTTGGTTCCTCCAGCTAGCTGTACACTCGGACCCCTGAAGTTCTCCGGAACTTCCGTCCTCCACTCCAATAGGGCATAGGTGTGGGAGGTTTCACAGTCTGGTCTGATGGCGATCACCCAGGCCTTTCTATTTGGGGACAGTGCCTTCACGACCTTTTTGATCTGCTCACTGTCCCAGGTTTCTCCCGGGAGTGCGATGGCTACGCTCGCTTCGGAACGGGCGCCTTCAGTTCCACACCACCGAGCCACTGTAGTAGGATCCATGCTGATACCAGGGATGGGTTTTACTTGCAGAGGTACAGGATCCCGGACGAGCCCCCACGTGTAGCGCTTACCCCCGAAGGAGCGGCTGATTGTTTTGGGCCTGCACTCTGCTTTATTACCCCCCAGTATTCTTGGTCTCACTCCCCTTGACACAGCTGTGGTGCAAACTGACACAATGGTTTATAAGCGACAAAGGAACCGTTAAGGCACAAGTTAAACTTAAACAATCGTTGACTTTACTAAAGCAGTTGTTGTAATACACAATCAGAACGTAAGTGATGCACATTCAGTATTGCGAAAGACTGTGAGTAACAATTTCTTTACACCCCCTCTGCGGCCGCAGGTATTTTGGTGTCTCCGAGTGGGACTAGCGCGCAGGCCTTACTTCAAGCTGCGCGCCTCCCCACTTCCAGTACACTTCCAGTAAACAACCACACAGTATGCGCTACGCAACACCCAACAGAATAAAACACAACCGTAGCGGGTAATCACTCAGTAACTTCCCTATGACAGTATCTGTCTAACAGAAACAGCGCTGCAAGGCCTTGCTAATAAAATGTAGTAGTATTAGTCCTTGATCTTCTTTCTTCGCTAGCAATGTGAACCCAATTTGTAATCCACAGGTATTTTAATAGTAGTTTAATGCAAACAGGGACTGTAGATTAAACGTGGAGGGTGACTGCGCACTCTTTCCTAGTTAATACGCAATCTTCAATGGCCGGCCATCAAGCAGTTGATTAAGGCTTTCAGGTCCTGGCACATGTGGCTTAGAGAAACACACTGGCAGCGTGGGACTAACGGTCCCAGCAACACTACCCCGGCAGTCTAAGTGTGTGAGTGTGTAAACAGTACAAAGCTTTGGGCCCGAGCCCTCTCACCACACGATGCCCAGATGACTGGATGCTTTCGCCACACACGGCCTCCGCCTGGTCTCTGCACTCGTCCGATTGTCCAGTTCCCACTTCCAGAGACGATCGGGGACCCTCCGACACTTGCCTGGATACCGATGGCTTGCTTCCGCACGAGGTAGGCCAGAACTCCACCAAACACACTGTGTAAGAGTTCCTCCCGGGTGTGGGTCCCGAGGCAGAGAGACCTAAAAGAAAGATGGCCACCACAAGGTCTTTTTTATCTTCCCACCCTGCCTTGCAGCCCTGAGTGTTCCTGGGTAATTATTCATATCCCTTCTGGATGTTCTGAAAAAACCAAGTCTTGAACACGTCGTTCCATTTCTTCGCCAGTAGATGGCATCAGACGCTTATTTACATTATAAGACTATAAATCCTACCACTTCCATCTGAGCATTCTTAATAGCAAAAATTGCCCCCGCTACATATATATATATATATCAAGCGCCCAGAGGCGATTCAGTTTGCATGTGCCGCGCTATATAAGTTCTCATTCATTCATTCATTCATATATATATATATATATATATATATATATATATAATGTCTGGGGGTTTTAAGTAATTTTATAGCAAAAAAAAATGTTTTAGTCTCACAAACACCGAATCTGAAAAACAGGCTCGGGGCTTAAAACAGTTCTCCATGTTAGTCTATGGCCTCATGCCCACCATGACGTTTTTGAGCTGCAAAAAAAAAAACAGGACCAGTGCGTTCTGAAGCTCCAGCGATAGAGCTATAAAAACGGCAGACGTTAAAAAACACGCAAAAAAATTAAATAAAAAAAATTAATAAACACGGACAGGAGTTTTTAAGCTGTAAAAAAGGCTAAAAAAAGTGGCTGTAAAATGTCCATGGAAATGAAGCCTTAAGTTTGAGACAATTTGAAAATGTTTGCACATAATAAAATCTAGATTTACTTATTAAAAAAAATTAAAAAATTAAACCCCAAATAAAATCACACATTTTCTGAAAAGAGGCCCTCTACAATAAAATGGTGAACGTTGAAATTAATTTTCTCTTCCGTTCCCCCCGCCTGAAGGACCCAATTCATAAATTTGACTCCCGACCTCAGGCCGGCGTTCCGTAACTCAATTTCCACACCTGGGTGGGAGTCCGTGCTCACATGGAGCTCGTTGGAAAATTTTGCCCAATTTTTTTTCCCGCCAAAATTAACCAGTTGCCGACCAGCCGCGGCAGTTTTACGGCGGCAGGTCGGCTCGGCTGCAGGAAAAATCACGTAATATTTCGTGATTTTCCATTTCAGCCACTAGGGGTATGACTAGCTATCTGTCATTTCCCCTAGTCAGTCCCACCCGCCCTTCCATTAGAACACACCCAGGGAACATAATTAACCCCTTCCTCTCCCCCTAATGTTAGCCCCTTCCCTGCCAGTGAAATTTTTACAGTAATCAATGCATTTTTATAGCACTGATCGCTATAAAAATGCCAATGGTCACAAAAATG
Organism: Rana kukunoris; assembly: GCA_029574335.1. Taxonomy (NCBI): domain Eukaryota; kingdom Metazoa; phylum Chordata; class Amphibia; order Anura; family Ranidae; genus Rana; species Rana kukunoris. The sequence goes on along the minus strand of CM056049.1, from coordinate 743,382,723 downwards.
TGTCAAAAGTGTCCGATGTGTCCGCCATAAGGTCGCAGTACCGATAAAAATTGCTGATCACCGCCATTACTAGAAAAAAAATTCCATAAAACTACCCCCTATGTTGTAGACGCTATAATTTTTGCGCAAACCAATCAATAAACGCTTATTGCGATTTTTTTTTACGAAAAATAGGTAGAAGAATACGTATCGGCTTAAACTGAGGGAAACATTTTTTTTATATCTTTTTGGGGATATTTATTTTTTCAAAATGCCGCTCTATTTTTGTTTATAGCACAAAAAATAAAAACCGCAGAGGGGATCAAATACCACCAAAAGAAATCTCTATTTGTGGGAAAAAAAGGACGCCAATTTTGTTTCGGAGCCACGTCGCACGACCGCGCAATTGTCAGTTAAAGCCACGTAGTGCAGAATCGCAAAAATTGGCCCGGTCATTGTCCAGCAAAATGGTCCGGGGCTGAACTGGTTAACAGTGTTCAAAAATTTAGCCGGCCTGAGGGCGGGAGTCAAATTCATGATCTCTGTGTGGAGTTACCCTTTACGTTTTTTTTTTTTTTTTCATTTAACTTTATTGCGATCACTAGGGAACTAACAAGCCTCCTTTGTGATAGCATGGGCAGGTGACAGGTCCTCTTTATGGAGACATTGGAGGTCTATTAGACCCCCCAATGTCACTTCTTCCACACACTGAAGTTAATCACTCATAGATTGTGCTTGATTAGCTGCTTCCCTGTATAAAGTAACTGGGGAATGACAGTTCTGAAACCAGAAATGATTAAATCACTTCCAACTTCATTGCTCATGGAGGGGGGGGGGCGTCAGGGAATGAATGTTTCTCGATCTTCTCTTATTCAATGGATGGGCCAGTTTTCAGTTACCCTAGACCAGGGGTGCCCAACCAGTGGCCCGGGGGCCACATGTGGCCCACGGAGCCCTCTGATGTGGCCCGCAACCTCCTGCCCTGGGATGGCTGGTTGGTAAGCCCAGATTGCAGGTTGCTGACCTGCCATCCAAGAGCATCAGTGTTGTAAATGAAGCCGGCTGTAGAGGAAGCAAGTTGGACACCCCTGCCCTAGACAGAGGAACAGGAGAGCTGGGTAACCACCATGGGTGGGCCTTGGTGGTGGTGGAGGCGGGGATCTCACTACTGTAAAGGTGACCGGGCGGCTGTAGAGCCCCCTGGATCATTTTTACTACACAACCAATTACCTGGTAAAAAAAAAAACACCAAACCCATGGCTAGCTTTAACCACTTGAAATCTGGGAAGCTTTAGTATGGTCTAAGAACATCAAGTGGTTAAAAAATGAAACAAATGTTGAAGAGTTTTTGATGAATAACTTACCTATCAAACGTCCAACTTACTACTTTACCATTCCAGGTGTATGTCCTCCCTGTATTCTAATGATAACTGGTCAGACTTTTCACGGATAGAAGATCTGGAGAACCTGTTATGTGGGAGAATCAAGACGGAGACTGAACGAAAATGGGCAAAGTCATGGGAGGAGATCAAAAAGACGTTTCACGGAGACACATACTCTCTGACAGATCTTTGGGCCTATACATTCGTCTTCTCTGTCATGAATTATGTAAGTACAAGCCGGGTCCCCTCCAAGTTTTGGAAGACAGAAGTACTGGGTAGCTTCCCGATTAATGGAGGTATCACCGTCTTTGTTTTTCCCTGATCATCAGTTTGTTTTTTCTACATCCTGCCTTAGGTATGGTTCACACCAAAACGTTGTTCGGAAAAGGCACAACCCGTGCGTGGACCCAGAACTGCAGGTGAACGCATTGCCCTTGCAAGAGCGTGTAGGTGCCAATAAATCGGTGACAATGTTGATCCAGAAGCATCATTGACGCATCATTCATGTGTCCACTCTGCCCCCACTAAACAACAGGACCCCCATCTGACCCCCAATAAGCACCAGGACCCCTTATCTCTCCTCACTACGCACCAGGACCCCTTATCTCTCCTCCCTAAGCACCAAGACCCCCATCTCTGAGCACCAGGACCCCCTATTTCCCCCCACTAAGCACCAAGACCCCTGTCTGTCCACACTATTCACAAGGACCCCATCTCCCCTCACTAAGCACCAGGACCCCTTATCTCTACTCACTAAGCACCAAGACCCCCCATCTCTGAGCACAAGGACCCCCTATTTCCCCCCACTAAGCACCAGGACCCCCGTCTTTCCACACTAATCACAAGGACCCCCACCCCCCCACACTAAGCAGCAGGACCCATTATCTCTCCTCACTAAGCACCAAGACCCCCCCATCTCTGAGCACCACGACTGCCTATTCCCCCCCACTAAGCACCAAGACCCCCTTCTCTCCACACCAATCACCAGGACCCCCATCTCCCCCTACAAAGCACCAAGACCCCATCTATCCACACTAAGCACCAGGATCCCATCTTTCCCCACTAAGCACCAAGACTTCCATCTTTGCCCACTAAGCTCCAAAATCCCTGAATCTCCCTACCAAGCAGCAAGACCCCCCTACCTCCCCCACTAAGCACCAGGACCCCCATCTCCCCCACTAAGCACCAGGACCCCCATCTCCCCCACTAAGCACCAGGAACTGCAATTCCCCCTGACTGAGCACCAGTCCCCCTTGAAGAAAAAACTGCATTCTTTTAGGCAGGTGTGCGGGGTCAGGGGTGGGGTTGGGGGCCCCATTAAGTAGGCTGTAGGGGGGCCCATGATTTCTAATATCAGCCCTGCTATAACTGCCCCCCCCACCCCTGCACCAATCACCCCTGACTGTCCCCCTGTGTCCTTTCCTGCACATACTACCCACCTTGTGGTACATCACTGATAACGCTGAACCTTGTGGATAACCCTAATAACACTGAACCTTGTGGTATACCACTAAAAACACTGAATCTTGGGGTACACCTCTAATAACACTGAACCTTGAATACCCCAAAATGGCAGCGGCAGATTCGCTGTGAGATCACTATTATGGGTGGCGGGAGAGGTGCCCCCCCCCCTCCCGCTGCATCTCCACCTCTTACCAGAGCCATTGGAAGCAGCAGAGACGATCCAGTCCTGTGGCCAGGAAGTCGCGTGAGTGCATGGTATCCCCCACTTTTTTTTATTGCTTTTAAGAGATTAAAGAGGTCCTGTCATGCTTTTTTTTTCTATTACAAGGGATGTTTAAAATGTTCTAGCAAATTTTCTAGCAACAAACAAACAAACAAATTTTAACTTACAAGTTTGAAAAATAAGCGTAGTCCTTCATATGTTTCTTCTCCAGGTCAATGAAGGAAAGCTGTCCAGTCACCAGAAGATGTGTGAGGGCGGTGAAGTCCCGTATCCCATCTACTCTGCTGTTGCAAAGGATAAAATGCACACAAACGATGCAGGTGATTTTACCAAAATGTAGTAATCCCTCATCCTATAGGAATTAAACTTTTTATATTGGGAGGAATAATGCCGAATCAAACTGCCCTGGGTTTGGTTCAACCAGGGTTTGGCAAACTTCAGGTCTGATTTGGATTTCAAGAGGGACTTCTTGCAAAACCCTAAAAATCCCTACCAGACCCTTTCTGAGCATGCAGCCTGGCTGGCTAGAAAAAGGGGGTTTATAATGTGCCCCCCATAAACCATGCCAGGCCACGTGCCCTTAACATGGGGGATGTCTTACCAGGGGTACCTGCTGGCAAAGCACCTTGTCCCAATGTTGATTAGGACAAGGACCTCTTCCCCACAACCTTAGCTAGTGGTTGTGGGGGGTCTACCGATGGGGGTCTTATCAGAATTGGGAAGCCCCTGTTTAATACTAAATATTATAATGTGTATAATGGGCTCCCAGATACCGCACCCCCCCACATAAATGAGTATGGGGTACGCACCCCTATTCATTCTCATAAAAAAAAATATTACCTACAAATAAAGACACCCAAAATTTTGGCCTTTGTTTTAAATCCATCATCAAACACAATGCTCACCACCCAACAGCTTGATAGAAACTGTTGACCCGCCACAGACAACCGACCTTGATGGTGACAGCAGAATGACCCCTCCCTGAGCTGCCATCAGCAATATAAGGGAAGGGGGGATAGTGTGGATATCATTGACCAAATATAGCCGTGGCCATTATAGGTCAGTGTCATTGCCCAAATACATCCAGTGGCCATATTTGGGCAGTGATGTCACTACTCTCCCTGAACCATTGCTTAAAAAGAGTGGGGCTTCGCCATGATACCAGGGGCTTCCTACGGTCACCCCCAGTGTTTCCTTAAGAACCACAGCAGAAAATTGTTATATGTATACAGGAGTGGTGGAAATAGTGCTTTTATCTATGATGTGCAGTTCCTGCCGAAAAAGGGCCTGAGCAGGCTTAAGTTTCAGCAATCATAGTTTGGACTGATCTGAGTATTAAAAATTCACATTCGAACTTGGGCTTCCATGTACTGCCTCCATGTACTGCTTTAACCATTTCATTACAGCCAGAAGGTGAAAGCTCCTTCGTTGGTAAGTTGATGCCATCCAGCTTGAGCCCTGCAATCATTGTCAGGTTCCTAGGGTAGTAAGCTCTTGTAGAATGCCAAGTTGGGGTTCCCCAGGTTGTGAAGTCTATGCCCCAGCCTGCTTCTTCACCAGGTCCCAGTGTCCCGTCCATTATGGGTGCCCGGGTCCCCGTCCGCTCTCTCCATACCACCTTCTATATGACTAATAGATAGATTTATTAGTGGCCGATGCTGCCACCCTCTATTCAGGCACCCGCCCGTTTCAGCTACAGCTACAATATCATTTAGATACCCTTTAAACTGCTTGATCCATTCCAATCGGGTTTCCGTCCTGGTCACGGGACGGAAACAGCACTTCTCAAAATTTGGGGCGACGCTCTCGAGGCCGCAGACGAAGAAGAATCTTGTCTCCTGGTACTGCTGGACCTAAGCGCAGCATTTGACACAGTAGACCACAAATTATTATTGACTTGGCTAACTGAGGTAGCAAAAGTCACAGAATGTGATCTATCTTGGTTCTCCTCCTTCCTGGAAAACCGATCACAAATAGTGAAATAGGGACCTTTCACTTCAGAGTGTCATTCGGAGTCCCTCAGGGATCCCCTTTGTTGCTGGTTCTGTTCAATATCTACCTTTTTGCATCTGCAACAAAAATGATCATCATCTCAGTCTAGAGAATTGTCTCTCTTTGATAGAAAACTGGATGATTAAGAGTTATCTTACACTCAACAGCTCCAAAACATAACTTCTCCTGTTTCACGCCAATCGGAAAAATCATCCCGCAACAACATGGACACCCCCGCCCATTCTGGGTAAAACCATCACCCCCAGTGCCAAAGTCAAAAGTCTGGGAGTCATCTTCGACACCTACATGACAATGGATGTTCAAATAGGGTCAGTAGTCAGCGGATCCCATCATCTGCTGCGCCTACTACGCGGACTTATTCCTTTTATTCCTAAATAAGACATAGCAGTCCTGAAGAAGTCCCCATAGAGGACGTAACATATACGGGAGGAGCGTTGTGACGTCACCCGCGGCTATCACTTTGCTCAATATACACGCTGTATACATCGGCACCGACCGTGGTGCCTTCATTGTGAGTGTTTTTTATCTTTTATTACGATTGAATTGTTTATCCAAACGGAGAGAACTATGTTTTGGCATTTGTTTATTACATGACCTGGGATGATCTATTGGTTTCTCTGTGACGTTTCTACTACTGCTGGATTTTCTGATTTTTATACATAAAGCGCATTTGACCCTCCATAATCAGAGGGTCCAGGTGGTGAGGTGAGAGGCCATTTCATGTGGTGGTGGATGTGTATCTAGCACGTGTGAAGTTATCTACACAGTCATCTGTCTGTCTACATTGGCACTCACTGGAGGTGTGCTGCAATTTTATGGACTTTCTATTCATCTTTTATTATTTTATTTGACCGCTGCACCATCTGTATTTATTTATATTACATTTGACTTCCAATACTATGGGCTAGCTGTTTTTTATTATACCCCCCTCCCCCCAGAGAGGGAATATTGTATTGTGTGGTGCGGTGGCAATAACACGCGCTTAGTCTAGGTGCAAATCATGGAACTTGTATTGGAGTAAATGCAAAAGCAGTTAAAAAAAAGCCCGGTGAAAGGAGGCCCGACTCGGAATACTCAGGGATGCCAACAGCGTGTAGCGCAGTGATGGTGAACCTTGGCACCCCAGATGTTTTGGAACTACATTACCCATGATGCTCATGCTCTCTGCAGTGTATTTGAACATCATGGGAAATGTAGTTCCAAAACATCTAGGGTGCCATGGTTTGCCACCACTGGTGTAACGGAACTGACAGAATCTGTATGGAGGGGTGAAATGTGGCCTGGTTTGTCTGAGCCCAAAATGGAAAGGAAATTGGGGAGCCCTAAGCTTTCCTCTACCACTAATACTGTCCCTGGCAGAAGGATGACCTGTCCCTACACTACCCACATGCTGAAACACAGGTCTCAGAGGGTTAAATAGACTCTACCACACCTAAGATGGCCACCAGAGTCACATGGGCAGTCAGCATCCAACTGGTTCGCTGTCCCAGGAAACCATAGAGAAATCCTATTCCCCTTGAGTTAATTTCCCTCTGCACTGCCGCTGTGGATGAGCGCCACCTGCGGTGGAGAAAATAGACTGCACCTGCCTACAGACATACCTTAATGTTCTTTTTAGCCCTGATAAAGAAAGAGCTTTTGGGCCCCTGAAACACGTCGGCTACATTTTAGGTTGCCACCCTGACGTTTGTCAGAATAAAGTTGCATCCAGGCCCGGATTTCCCACAAGGCCACTGAGACCAGGCATTGGGGTGGCAGGGTAATGAGGGGCGGCAGCGGCATGGAGTCCCCCAATGCCCAGAAAATATAGTTAAGGGTGGTAAGTTGCTTTCTAGCAGAACTAAATGTAGTGTGGGGGAATCCGCTCGATCCTTAACAAGTGATTGCGGCGATGTCACTCAAATCACTTGTAAAATGTGTGCTGCCCCCCCCACATACCTCTCTCTGCTGGCTCAGTCTTTGAGACTCCGTCCTCCCCCCTGCCGCCTAGTCCGTCTCCTGTCCCTGCCGCCGATGTACACAGTGAGAAGAGTGAGCTGTGCTCTTCCCATCTCAGTTGTGACAGGAGTTCTAGCACAGTGCTAGGACTCCTGTTTTGAAGGTGACAGGGTCAATAAAGAGAACCTGTCACCTTCAATTGCCATCACACATGGGGATTGTTTTCTCCTGTGTGATAGCAATAAAGTTAAGTGGAAAAAAATTGATTAAAAAAATATAATAAGAAATAATAATTAAATTAATAAAATAAAAAAGTAATTAAAGAATAAGAAAAATAATATTAAAAATAATAAGAAAATTATACAAAAACAAAAAAAAGTACACAAAAAAAGTACACAAAAAAACGTACTAATAAATAAAAATAAAAAAGTGATAAAAAAAGTAAAAAAAAAGAAACTAACCGTGCCGCTCCTGCCACCCGGGTGCCATTCGGTTGATAAAGTTGGCGTGGAGGGGGTGCATTGTGAAACCTGGCTTTGGGGGCGGCAGGAAGAGAAAATCCGGCCCTGGTCTGGATCTCTAAGGCCTCGTACACACGATAGGCTAAACAGAGGACAACGGTCTGATGGACCATGTGTGGGCCCCATAGGTTATTTAACCATCGGTTAAAAAAAGCCAACTTGCTTTAAATGTAACCAATGGATTCCTAACCGACAGGTCAAAACCGATCGTTAGTAGGCACGTCCATCAGTTAACAATCCACGCATGCTCAGAATCAAGTCGACGCATGCTTGGAAGCATTGAACTTTGTTTTTTTCAGCACTTCGTTGTGTTAAAACACGTAAACATCACGGCATTCTGATACGATCAGTTTTTTAACTGATGGTGTGTAGGCACATCAGACCATCAGTGAGCTTCATCGGCTAACCGATGACAATGGTCCATCAGACCTTTCTCATCATCAGATGGACTGATCGTGTGTACAAGGCTTTAGCGGTGGTGTGACATTTTTGTAGAAGCCTAGTGGAGCACTAACATATTTCTTGTCCTTGGTGAAGATTGGAAGGTCGTTGTTTGTAATGGAGAGGAGATAGAGGTGACTCTCCAGTGTGTAGAGGAGACATCACGGGATGGACAATAACTGGAGGAAAATCTTCTTCTTATTTCAGAAGCTTGGTTTGAGTTCACCCCACACAAGTGCGGATTTCCTGCCTACGATTGCTATATAAAGACGGAATATCTGGGATGTCGGTTTAAAGAAGGACGTTTATTGGAGAAGCAGCCTGAATATAACCTCATTTATCTTCAAGGTGAGCCGAATCACAAATGTTCATTAATGAACGAGGCCAAAAAAATCTTCGTCTGTGCAAATTATCAGATGAATTTCTCTGTTACGGTGTTTACGTTGTATTCAAGTGTTTTATAGATTTGTGCACTGCCGAAAAAGTTGTTAGATTTCATTTGTTTGTTTTTTTGTTTTTTTGGGGGTCATTTGTTATGATCACATTTTGAAAATTTGTAGATTCATAAATTCAAAAGTTCGTAAATTTAAAAACGTGAACATTCATAAATTCATAAAATTTGTAAATTTGTAGATTCATAAAATTCAAAAGTTCGTAAATTTGAAAATTTAAAAATTCATAAATTCGAAGATTCGTAAATTTGAAAATCTGAAAATAAGAAAGGAAAACTGAAAATTCAAAAGAATAACTAACTATTAAATTATAGGTATTGGAATTTCCTGTTAAATTTGGTTGTTAGTGAATGGAACGAATACAAATTTATCCGAAGTTATGAATTATTCGAAATAACGAATGACGCATCTAAACAAATGGAACAGAATGAATAATAATAATAAAAAAAAATAATAATAATAAATTATTATTATCATTATTATTATTATTAGTATTATTATTATTATTCTTAATTATTAGTATTAAAGGGGTTGTAAAGGTACACATTTTTTTCCCTAAATATCTTCCTTTAGTCCTCCTTCACTTACCTCGTCCTTCCATTTTGCTTTTAAATGTCCTTATTTCTTCTGAGAAATCCTCACTTCCTGTTCTTCTGTCTGTAACTACACACCATAATGTGAGGCTTTCTCCCTGGTGTGAAGTGTCGTGCTCGCCCCCTCCCTTGGACTACAGGAGAGTCAGGACGCCCACTAACACACAGCTCCTTTCTCTATCTGCAACATAGAAAGCGTCCTAACCAGTGGTGGCTGGTGCTCCAATTTTTTTGGGGGGGGCGCAAACAAACGAAAAAAACAAAACAATTGCAGCCTCACTGTGCCCATCATATGCAGCCACTGTGCCCATCATATGCAGCCACTGTGCTCATCATACGCAGCCACTGTACCCATCATACGCAGCCACTGTGCCTATCAAACACAGCCAGCTGTGCCATCAATTGTCACCACTGTGCCCATCAATTGTCACCACTGTGCCCATCAATTGTTACCACTGTGCCCATCAATTGTCACCACTGTGCCCATCAATTGTTACCACTGTGCCCATCAATTGTCACCACTGTGCCCATCAATTGTTACCACTGTGCCCATCAATTGTCACCACTGTGCCTATCAATTTTTGTCACCACTGTGCCCATCAATTGTTACCACTGTGCCCATCAATTATTACCACTGTGCCCATCAATTGTTGTCACCACTGTGCCCATCAATTGTCACCACTGTGCCCATCAATAATCAATTGTAGCCACTGTGCCACCAATTATAGCCACTCTTCCCTGTTAAATGCTGCCGATGTGCCCTGTAAAATGCCTCTCTTGTAGTCCAAGGGAGGGGGCGAGCACGACACTCCACACCAGGGAGAAAGCCTCACATTACTGTGTGGAGTTACAGACAGAAGAACAGGAAGTGAGGATTTCTCAGAAGAAATAAGGACATTTAAAAGCAAAATGGAAGGATGAGGAAAGTGAAGGAGGATTGCACTAAGGTAAAGGAAGCCATTTAGGAAAAAAAATTGTACCTTTACAACCCCTTTAAGGACTACATACCTCATGGTACCTTGCTTTTTTCCCTGTATTCCACAACCTCACAGAAGATGGGCTCCATGAAATGTGTGACACGGCTGCTCATAGGACATGGTGACTACAGAATCCCATGGAAGTAAAGTTCATTGTACGTAACACTAAATGTTGTCTTTTTTCTCTGCAGGATTGTGGAGCAGTGCCCCCGGCGTTGATTGGGTTCAGCTGATCTTACGAGGTAGGTGCTCAAAATGTACTGAGTAAAGCTCCTCTACGGGAAGGACCAACCGTACAGGCAACCCTTCTCCAACTAATTCATGCAGCATTAAGGAAAAAATTAAATCTCTGTGCCCAATTTATTTATCTATATCTATGGTTACGAAACGCGTTGGTCTGGAGCGTTATACCCTGCTTTGTAGAAGGCTTCTTTCTTGGGTGATACCGGCATTTCCTATTGGCTGTCCAGTGTTGGGTTCTCTCAGGATCTAGATCAGGGGGTCTCCAAATCTTCTAAAGAAAGGGCCAGTTTAATATCCTTCAGACTTTAGGGGGGGCTCATGGTCATTAGGATTAGAAATTGTCCCGGCCTCAGTAGCATCCATAACCCTCCATTTATTCTACTTAAGCACTTCAGCCTCGGACCATTATGCCGGTAAAGGACCGGGCCACTTTTTGCGATTCGGCACTGCGCCGCTTTAACTGACAATTGCGCGGTCGTGCGACGTGGCTCCCACACAAAATTGGCGTCCTTTTTTCCCCAAAAATAGAGATTTCTTTTGGTGGTATTTGATCATCTCTGCGTTTTTTATTTTTTGCGCTATAAACAAAAATAGAGTGATAATTTTGAAAAAAATTCAATATTTTTTACTTTTTTCTGTCATAAATATCCCCCAAAAATATATAAAAAAAAAATGTTCCTCAGTTTAGGCCGATACGTATTCTTCTACATATTTTTGGTAAAAAAAAATGCAATAAGCGTTTATTGATTGGTGTGCGCAAAATTTATAGCGTTTACAAAATAGGGGGTAGTTTTATGGCATTTTTATTAATATTTTTTTTTACTAGTAATGGCGGCGATCAGCTTTTTTTTGTGACTGCGACGTTATGGCGGACACATGGGACACTTTTGACACATTTTTGGGACCATTGGCATTTTCACAGCGATCAGTGCTATAAAAATGCACTGATTACTGTGAAAATGGCAATGGCAGTGGAGGAGTTAACCACTAGGGGGCGCTAAGGGGTCAAGTGTGCCCTAAGGGAGTGATTCTTACTGTAGGGGTGTGTGGCTGTAGGCGTGATGTCATATACTTTGGCAGAATGGCACGGCTGGGCACAGGCATGTACAGGTATGTCGCCTTTAAGAGCCCAGCTGTGGGTCGTGGGCGCGCGCACGTGACCGGGTCACAGGAGCTGAAGAACGGAGAGAGGTGAGTGTAAACACACCTTCCCCGTTCTTCTGTGCGGCAGTGACACTGATCGTCTGTTCCTTGATATAGGGAACGACGATCAGTGACGTCACACCTACAGCCACACCCCCCCTATAGTAAGAATCACTCCCCTAGGACACACTTAACCCCTACAGTGCCCTTACAGGTTAACCCCTTCACTGCCAGTGTCATTTTCACATTAATCAGTAAATTTTTATAACACTGGTCACTGTATAAATGACATAGGTCCCAAAATGGTGTCAAAAGTGTCCGATGTGTCCGCCATAATGTCGCAGTCACGATAAAAAAATAAAAAAAAACGCTGATCGCCGCCATTACTAGTAAAAAAACAAAATAATAAAAATGCCATAAAACTATCCCCTATTTTTTAGACACTATGGCCCAGATTCATAGAGCGATTACGCCGTGTAACTGGTGTTAGACAGGAGTAATTTCAAATTTCGCGCGCCGTATCACTAGTTGGAATCCTCAAACCATGATACGCCGGCTTCGGGCTTCCATCCGAGAGGCTTACGTCTTCATAAGCCTTCGGATCTACGCTGCGATATGTTTGCGGCCGCTGGGAGGAGTTTGCGTCGTTTTCATGCGTCGGGATATGCAAATTAGTTTTTACGGCGATCCACGAAGGTACGAGTGTCCCTCGCAATCGCCTACGTCATTTTTTGGCTACGTAATGTTAGAGGAGCTTTTTGCTGGTCTAACGGTGCGTAACCCATGTCGTTTACTGGACAAAATCTACCTGGATTCCACGTAGAGCCGGGTAAAAAACGGCGGCGTAGTGTATTTCTGATACGCTACGAGAATCTAATTCTCTCTGAATCTGGCCCTACAACTTTTGCGCAAACCAATCAGTAAAAGCTTATTGCGATTTTTTTTTTAACAAAAATATGTAGAAGAATACGTATCGGCCTAAAGTGAGGGAAAAAAAATCATTTTTTTTTTCAAAAAAATTTGGATATTTATTTTAGCAAAAAAGTAAAAAATATTGGGCCAGATTCACAGAGCACTTACTCTATCTCCTCCGGCGTACTTTCAAATTCCCTGCGTCGTATCATTAGTGTGAATCCTCAAACCATGATACGGCGGCTTCGGGCTTCAATCCGACTGGCTTACGTCTCCGTACGCCTTCGGATCTACGCTGCAATCTTTTTGCGGCCGCTGGGTGGAGTTCGGGTCATTTTCCGCGTCGGGGTATGCAAATGAGCTTTTTCCGGTGATCCACGAAGTTACGATCGTCCTTCGCAATCTCTTACGGCATCTGTAGTCATCTTTTTGCTGCGTAAAGTTATACCAGCTGTTAGCTGGTCTATAGTTAGACGGCCCATGTTAAGTATGGTCGTCGTTCCCACGTCGAATTTCAATTTATTTATTTTTTGCGTAAGTCGTCCGGGAATAGGAATGTCCGTAAACGACGCTACTCAAACAACGAATGACGTATCGACGTGATTTCGCGCAATGCACGGCGGGAAATTTCTGAACGGAGCATGCGCAGTTCGATCGCCGCGGGGACGCGCCCCATTTAAATGCTTCACGCCCCCTAATCGCGTATTTCGATTACGCGGCGAGAAATAGACTACGCCGCCGTATCGTATGGGAAAAAATCAACCAGGATTCGGTGTAGTAGAGGCTGGTAAAATACGGCTGCGTAGCGTATCTCGGATACGCTACGCAAATGTACGTGTACCTGAATCTGGCCCATTGTGTTTTTTTCAAAAATGTCGCTCTATTTTAGTTTTTTAGCGCAAAAAAATAAAAAAACGCAGATGTGATTAAATACCACCAAAACAAATCTCTATTTGTGGGGAAAAAAGGACACCAATTTTTTTTGGGAGCCAAGTCGCACAACCGCGCAATTGTCAGTTAAAGCGACACGGTGCTGAAAGCTGAAATTTTGCCTGGGCAGGAGGGGGTATAAGTGCCTGGTAAGCAAGTGGTTAACCACCTAAGCCCCGGACCATTTCGCTGGCCAAAAACCAGAGCATTTTTTGAAAATTCACAAAACTGACAATTGCGCGGCTGTGCGACGTGGCTCCCAAACAAAATTGAGGCCTAGTCTTTGATGGATTGGTTTTCGACACATAGAGAAGCCCGGAGCTAAATACAGAGGGCCGGATTCTCTAAGAAAATCGCCGCCGTAGCGTAAGCCATTTACACTACGCCGCCGCATCATACTAGAGCAGGTGCCGTATTCTCCAAGCACTTGCTCCGTAGTTTGCGGAGGCGTAGTGTAAATGGCCCAGCGTAAGCCCGCGTAATTCAAATGGGGCGGCTTGTATTTAAATTAAGCGCGCCCCCGTGTCGAACGAACTGCGCATGCGCCGGCCGGGGAAAAAGCCCAGTGCGCATTCTCCAGCTCACGACGGAATGCGTTGTTGAAACCGACGTCAAAATGACGTGATGGTCACTACGCAATCCCCTATTCGGGAACGAGTTAGTAAAACGACGTAAGCAATGGAAAAAGCCGACGCTGACCCGACGCCATACTTAACATGGCATCCGACGGCATCCGACGGCACCCGACGGCATCCAACGGGACTTCGTAAGGTTACTCCTCATAGAAGCAGGGGTAACCTTACGAGTTTGTAAACGACATACGCGACGACGGGGTGGCGTAAAAGCGATCGGGAATCGGCGTAGTAGCCTCATTTGCATAGGCAAATGATAAAACAACGTAAAGGCCACCTAGTGGCCGGAGTTGTCCTTACAACTACGATCCGCAAGTGTAATGGTATTACACTTGTCGGATGTAGAAGCGTATCTGTCATGGACCATGAAATACTGAAGTGTTTCTACATGAAATCCTAATTCATGTATTACAGATTTGATTCTGAACCCCAGCCAGGTCAACAGACTCATAAGTGATACTCATTGTCCATTGTGTGATAACCCTATCTAAAGCCTTTCTATTATCAGGTGTAAATGACTCCTGCCCTGTCTCAATTCTCCAGACGGCTCCATTGTTCTGTGGCTGTCTATTGTGTACATTGATTGACCCCCTGGGGCTTTTGTCTGAACACACATATTCAGGCTATTCAAGCATTGGGACCAATCTCTGCTGAGACATTTTCAAGTCCTCATTTGCATGGTTTAAGAGGACCAGATTGAAGACTGCATACTTTACAATGGACCAATAGGAAAGCAGTTGTTGGGGGCGGGATGTTCCAAATCCTGTATAAAGTGTGCTGTGTACTTTCAAAAGTGTGTCCTGTTACATTCAGCATTAAGCCATGGCTCATGTGTGCTCATTCAGCGATTCCAGGGATATTCCTAGTCGGGGAATATTGGGTGATTTCTTTTATGGGAGAAGAAGGGAATGGATGGCGGAGATATGTTCGACGACCGTCACAATTGGTTGGCAGCGGCGGGATTTTCCCTTCTACTTTCCTTTGCACCAGGATTCCAAGCAGACACTGGGAACAGTGAATGGAAGACCGGTACACCCGGCTTAAAAGAAATACACTGAAAGAACTAATGGAAGTTTGTGGAAGGATTGCTAGCAACAAAACCGAGCGTGTCATCATAGCAGAATTAATGGAGCTAGACCAGGAGAACTCGGTTGCAGCAACGCCAGCAGTACAGAAGATGGGGACACCAGTGATTCAGGAGGAGGAATCACCAGCTAACAAGCTAATAAGAGAGAAATTAGCATGGTTCGGTCCGAACCCAACAGCGGATGTGGTGCTGAAAGTGATGACCCTGTTAGCGGAGGAGGCTAAACAAATAAGAAACGCAGAACTACAGTTAAAACTGGCAGCAGTCCAACAAGCAGCCGCACATTCTCCAAACAGTGAGTACAGCACAGCAGACACAAGGAAGATTCCGTTTAGAGCTTTTAAAGCTTTTGATGAGAAAGAACGAGAGCGGCAACATGAGCTGAGAATTGCAGAAATACGACGATCGGTGACAACGCCTAAAGAAGCAGCACCAAATGAAAGACAGGAGATGGTGAACCCCTATCCCCAGACACCAGTTGCAGAGACAGGGGATCTGATAGACTTCTCTGCTGAGGAAGAACAACCTGATGGGCCTCCAGCAGAAGAGCTGGTATCAGGGCCACACTTCACTGTGCTCTGCCCAGCCCCAAGAGCAGTATTTGTGGAGTTACAAGGAACTTCCCCATCTGAAGCGCTGGTCACCGGATAGAGGGTTCAAGACCACTGCCCCACCCCTGTGGCAGTTTTGGAGGCTCAGGGTGAGAAGATGGCGATCACTCCCCAGCCACAGATTACAGAATGTATGGACTGTTCAGAGGATGTTATGGATTATGCATCCCCAGCAGAAGTGCTGGCAACAGGGCAGAGTGCCAGCCATCTCTGCCCAGCACCGGGACCAACTGTGGAGTTCCAGGGAGCCGGGGCGGTTGGCCCCCCTCCCCAGCAACCAGCTGAGGTGGTAAAGCTCTTACTCCCAGCGGAATCACTGGCAGCAGGACAGGATGCTACTGGCGGCTGCACCCCACTACAGCTTGAGTGGATATCGGTGGATGGGACTGTGTTCTCCACTCACAGCAATCCAGCTGAAGAGCTGGCAACAGAGCAGAGTGCCCCGGGCCTCTGCTTTCACCTAACAGAAGAAGGGGTTCCTGTGGTAGTGGATGGGACTTCAGTCTCCACTGGCACAACCCCAGAAAATGGTACAGGACTGAAACAGGAGGATGTCGGCTTTGCTTTGCAAGCACTGGGGGATTTTCACCTCACATCAGTGGATGGGACTTCAGTCTCCACTGGTATAACCCCATAAATGGTGGCCCGTTGGCCCAGATCCCCAACAGCATGATGGACTGAGCCCAGCCACCCTGTCATCTCTCCAGCGGCTGAAAGGACTCCAGGGAGAAGGGCTAGTCCAGGCCTCTCCCCAGCGGCAGACGTGTTCCCTGAGAGAGGCAGAGGATGGCGGGGTGAGTAATGCTCGGTTTGGAGCAAGTGATTTGGGGTACTGCATGGATACCAGCATTGGGGGACTGGAACTACTGACTGAATTCAGAGACAACCCATCTGGTGTCTCCTACTGGGTTAGTCCCCTGCCAAAAGGGGAGATGTGTGACAGGCCTAGCCGGGACAGGGGCTTTTGGAGAGCACTGAATGCGAGCCTCTTGCCGTCCGATTATGGGCCAGGGCCTCAAAGCAGGAAGGCGGATGGGTTATCCTGGCAGACAGTCCTGGAACCTTAAGACTACTTGCCCAACATCCTCGAGTGACTCGTTTGGGTCCCACTGCGGATGTTGAACTATTTCCCAGGGGGAGTAATGTCATGGACCATGAAATACTGAAGTGTTTCTACATGAAATCCTAATTCATGTATTACAGATTTTATTCTGAACCCCAGCCAGGTCAACAGACTCATAAGTGATACTTATTGTCCATTGTGTGATAACCCTGTTTAAAGCCTTTCTATTATCAGGTGTAAATGACTTCTGCCCTGTCTCAATTCTCCAGACGGCTCCATTGTTCTGTGGCTGGCTATTGTGTACATTGATTGACCCCCTGGGGCTTTTGTCTGAACACACATATTCAGGCTATTCAAGCTTTGGGACCAATCTCTGCTGAGACATTTTCAAGTCCTCATTTGCATGGTTTAAGAGGACCAGATTGAAGACTGCATACTTTACAATGGACCAATAGGAAAGCAGTTGTTGGGGGCGGGATGTTCCAAATCCTGTATAAAGTGTGCTGTGTACTTTCAAAAGTGTGTCCTGTTACATTCAGCATTAAGCCATGGCTCGTGTATGGATTATTCAGCGATTCCAGGGATATTCCTAGTCGGGGAATATTTGGTGATTTCTTTTATGGGAGAAGAAGGGAATGGATGGCGGAGATATGTTCGACGACCATCACAGTATCTATGCCAAAGTGATGCTAAGCATCACGCGCATAGATACGAGCCAAAAAAAACGGCGATACGACGGGGTATCTAAGATACTCCGTTGTAGCGCCGCTGAGAATCTGGCCCAGAGTATAGGCAGCAGAGGGCTGGCATGACTAAGTAGCAGGGAACCGAAGAAAAGGGTTAAAAAGAGGGAGGGCCATTATCAGCTTGGAGGAGGAGTTAATATTTCCGGGGGTAGGAGGGGCTTGGGGGAAGGTCTGCAGTTCAGTTGTGGGCCTGCTCCCCATTCACACCTGAGACCTTGTAACACTAACGAGTCACATGACACCAGGGAGAGAAAATGGCTAATTGGGCCCAATTTGGACATTTTAACTTAGGGGTGTCCTCACTTTTGTTGCCAGCGGTTTAGACATTAATGGCTGTGTGTTGAGTTATTTGTTATACAAGCTGTACACTCACTACACAACATTGTACATACAAAGTGTCATTGTTGTCACATGAAAAGATACAAGAAAAGATTTAAACAAATGACACAATTTCTATCGTTATTTTTTATCTGTAATAATGTTTTGTTTTTTGTTTTTTTACTAAAATAATGTTATTTTTTTTTCTTTTACAGAAACGTACAAAAAACTGACGCAAGGTCTGACTGGAGGTAAGAATGTGACTTTGGATCTCTTGGCCAATCCAGAGCAAGAGAAAAATAAAACGTAGGGTCCTTCCGAATTATTATTTTTTTTAAAACAAATTTTGACAAATTCATTCATTCGGAAATATCCAAATTAACGAAAAACCAGATTAATTAATTTTCGTAAATTTGAATATTCTAAAATTTGAATATTCCAAAATTGGGAAAAATGTGAAAATTCAGGAAAATCCGAAAAGCGGAAATTCGAAAGTCCGAAAATTCCAAAATCTGAAAATAAGAACAAGAACTCAAAAGAGCGAAAATTTGAATATTCCAAAATTCTGAAAAAAAAAAAAGATTTGGGAAATTCAAAATTCCAAAATCCGTAAAGCGGAAATTTGAAAGTACAAACATTCCAAAATCCGAAAATAAGAACGAAGACTCAAAAGAGCGAAAATGTAAAAAGCCGAAAATGCGAAGAATATGAAATAACAACTACCGTATTTATCGGCATATACCGCGCACTTTTTTCCCCTTAAAATAAGGGGAAAATCGCGGGTGAGCGATATACGCCGATACCCGCTTCCCGCGCTTAGTTTGAACGCTGCCGCCGACATATACCGAGCGCAGTACATTCGGCCAGGCTCGGCTTCACTCACGGTCATGCTCCTAGCCTTTATGCGTGAGAAGCCGAGCATGGCCGAGCGTGCCTGAGTGTACTGCGCTCGGTATATGTCGGCGGCGGCGTTCAAACTAAGCGTGGGAAGCGGGGATTAGACTCGGAGACAGCGCGGGAGGACACCACCGAGGCCGCAGACGGACGCTGGACCAGACGAGGCCGCTAATGGATGCCGGGCAAGACACCGACGAGGGATATGTAAACTGTGAGGTGCCGTACACACGGCAGAGAACCTCGACGGGCAGAACACATCGTTCCGCCCGTCGAGGTTCTCTCCCGGCCGTCGGATTCGGCGACCCGCCCGTCGGGAATGGCAACCAGCCATTCTTCCAGGCGGGCCGTCGAGGAAATAGAGAGCGTGCTCTCTATTTCGGCTCGACGGGCTTCCCGACGGGAAGCTCGCTGAGACCGTACACACGGCCGAGGTCCTCGCTGGAATGTGCATTCCAGCGAGGTTCTCGCTGATTTTCAGCGAGAACCTCGGCCGTGTGTACGGGGCCTTAAGTATTTTCTTTTTTTTCCAGGATTTTCCCTTAGGTTGGGGATGCGCGCTATACGTGCTATACGCGGGTGTGCGCAATACCCCGATAAATACGGTAACGAATAAAATGTAGGGTCCTTCCTGAGATCACCTACCTGTCTATTTATTACATTCCGTGTGTCTGAGTTTACTAGAGATGTGCAATTTGTTTTGTTCCGAATTAGTTTTTTTAACAAATTTCGACAAATTCATTCATTCGGAAATATCCAAATTAACGAAAACCTGTTTAATGAATTTTCGTAAAATGCAAATATTCGATAATTTGAATATTCCAAAATCGGAAAAATTTGAAAATTCAGGAAATTCGAAAACCCGAAAGCGGAATTCGGAAATTTGAAAGTCCCAAAATTCCAAAATCTGAAAATAAGAACGAAAACTCCAAAGAGCTAACATTTAAATATTTTACAAAATTTGCAAAAATTAGAAGATTCGGGAAATTCAAAATTCCAAAATCCGAAAAGCGAAAATTCGAAAGTCTGAAAATTCCAAAATCCGAAAATAAGAACGAAAACTCAAATAAGTGAGAATTTGAATACCCGAAAATGAACCTGTAATAATAACTAACTAATAATAACTTAACTATTACTAATTATTAAATTATAGGTTTTGGAATTTCCTTTCAAATTTGGCTGTTAGTGAACGTAACAAACACAAATGACAAATTTATCCGAAAGTTACAAATTTTCGGAAATAACGAATGCAGCATCTAAACGAATGTTACGTAATGAATTTATAAAAATAAATAATAATGATAAAAACTTTTTATTATTTATTATTAATTTATTCCGTTCCATTTTTTTTTTTAAATGTGCCATTCGTTATTTTGGATAATTCCTATCTTCGGATAAATTTGTATTTGTTACGTTAACTAACAGCCAAATTTGAAAGGAGATTCCAATACCCATAATTTAATAATTAATGAATTTAATAATTATTATTAGTTAGTTATTATTTAGAATTTTCGGATTTTCTTTCTTTGGAATCTTCTGATTTTCTTTCTTATTTGTAAATTTTTGGATTTTTGAATTTCCGGAAGTTTGAATTTTCGGATTTTTCAAATTTTCAAATTTATGAATTTCGATCATAACAAATGATAAAAAAACACACAATGAAGATACACTACGCCGCCGTATTTTACCTGGCTCTAAGTCGAATCCAGTAAGAATCCGGCCCGTAAGGTACGGCGGCGTAGTGTATTTCTCACGGCGGAAGCGATTTACACGATTAGGGGGCGTGAATCATTTAAATCTGGCGCGTCCCCGCAGTGATCGAACTGCGCATGCTCTGTTTAGAAATTTCCCGGCGTGCATTGCGCGAAATTACGTCGAAACGTCGTTTTTTTTGTAGCGTAAATTACGTACATTCTTATTCACGGACGACTTACGCAAAAAAAAAAATGAAAATTTGACGCGGGAACGACGGCCATACTTAACATGGGCAGTCTAACTATAGACCGGATAATAGCAGCTTTAACTATACGCCGAAAAAAGCCGACTAGCGACGACGTAAGAGAATGCGACGGCCGATCGTAACTTAAAACGTAAAAAAATAATTTGCATACCCGACGCGGAAAACGACGCGAACTCCACCCAGCGGGCGCAAACATATTGCAGCATAGATCCGAAGGCGTACGAAGACGTAAGCCTGTTGGATCGAAGCCCAAAGCCGTCGTATCATGGTTTGAGGATTCAGACTAAAGATACGACGCGGGTAATTTGAAAGTACGCCGGCGTATCAAGAGATATCAGGAGATAGACCGACGTACTGCCTCTGTGGATCTGGCCCCTAGAGTTTACCCTAAAGAATGTGATATGTTATAAGCTAGCTCTTCCTATTTTTGGTAATGTTTTAAATACAGAAGATTCAGAAAAAATTAGAAGATTCGGGAAATTCAAAATTCCAAAATCCGAAAAAGTGGAAATTTGAAAGTCCGAAAATTCCAAAAATCCGAAAATTAGAACGAAAACTCAAAAGAGCGAAAATTTAAATACCCGAAAATGCAAAAAATATGAACTAATAACTAACTAATAATAACTTAACTATTACTAATTATTAAATGATAGGTTTTGTAATTTCCTTTCAAATTTGGCTTTTAGTGAATGTAACGAACACAAATGACAAATTTATCCAAAGTTGCACACTTTCGGAAATAACGAGTGCCGCATCTAAACGAATGGTACGTAATGAATTAATAAAAATAAATAATAATGATAAAAACTTTTTATTTTTATTATTAATTTGTTCAGTTGCATTTTTTTTTAAATGTGCCATTCGTAATTTTGGATAATATCTAAATTCGGATAAATTCGTATTCGTTACATTGACTAACAGACAAATTTGAAAGGAGATTCCAATACCTATAATTTAATAATTATTATTAGTTAGTTATTATTTAGAATTTTCGGATTTTCTTTCTTTGGAATCTTCTGATTTTCTTTCTTATTTTTAAATTTTTGGATTTTTGAATTTCCGGAAGTTTGAATTTCCGGATTTTTGAATTTTCAAATTTATGAATTTCGATCATAACGAATGATAAAAAAAAAAAACAAACACACAATGAATGCAGCAAGAACTAACACATTTTTCAGCAGTGCACATATCTAGAGTTTACCCTAAAGAATGTGATATGTTATAAGCTAGCTCTTCCTATTTTTGGTAATGTTTTAAATAGAGAAGATTCAGAAAAAATTTGAAGATTCAGGAAATTCAAAATTCCAAAATCCGAAAAGTGGAAATTTGAAAGTCTGAAAATTCCAAAAATCCGAAAATAAGAACGGAAACTCAAAAGAGCGAAAATTTAAATACCCGAAAATGCAAAAAATATAATCCAATAACTAACTAATAATAACTTAACTATTACTAATTATTAACATGATAGGTTTTGGAATTAGCTTTCAAATTTGGCTTTTAGTGAATGTAACGAACACAAATGATAAATTCATCCGAAGTCGCACACTTTCGGAAATAACGAATCTAAACGAATGGTACGTAATGAATTAATAAAAATAAATAATAATGATAAAAACTTTTTTATTATTTACTATTAATTCGTTTTGTTACATTTTTTTTTAAACGCGGCATTTATTATTTCGGATAATTCGTAACTTCGGATAAATTTATATTCGTTGCGTTGACTAACAGACAAATTTGAAAGGAGATTCCAATACCTTTAATTTAATAATTATTATTAGTTAGTTATTTAGAGTTTTCGGATTTTTTCATTCTTTGGAATCTTCTGATTTTCTCTCTTATTTTTGTATTTTAAAATGTTCAAATTTCTGTTTTTTTTTTCGAATTTCCGGAAGTTCGAATTTTTCGGATTTTCTAATTTTCTAATGAATTTACGAATTTCGATCATAACGAATGACAAAAAAACAAAAACAAACAATGAATGCAACAAAAACACATTTTTCGGCAGTGCACGTGTCTAGAGTTTACCATAAAGAATGTGATAAGTTATAAGCTTGCTCTTCCTATTTTTTTAAATGTTTTAAATACAGAGATGTGAAGATATCCCAACACTGGGAACTTACAGAGGCCCACTGATATTTCCTTGTCCCCATTATTCAAAACTCCTAAGAAAACAACCCCACAGGGAGTGCGTGGTTTTCAATGAGTCGATCTCTGAAGTACAGGTGAAGCACCCTCCTAGTTAGTGTGGGTTGCTAGGCAGATTTAGTTCCCGTCTGTAGCCAGAGGAGCAGGGGTTGATTGCTCTAGTCTGCTTAATGTTTCACAGGCTTCTGATCTGATTATTCCCCCTCCTCCCTGAATTCTAGAGGATTCTGGAATCACAGTGGAATGAAAAACAGAGGGGCAGCTTGAATATTTATGGGGATCCAGCAAATCCCTGGGGAGGTGTGTCCAGTAGGTGGTTAGGGAGCCCATAAATAGTCGGAGGCCTGCAGCATGAGTCGATCAAAAGAAAGGGCTACCAAACAGTTAATGAGTCCTCTGTCTAGGGGCTATGCCCCTATAGGGCATTATGCTGGATTTCTATTTGGGGGTCATGGAGGTCCCAACTGTATAGCTGGGGGCAGGGCTGCCACCAGGGGGGTTCAGGCAGTACACCTGTAAGGGGCACGGATGGCAACCCCCTTTTTTTAAGGGGCCCTGAGGTCCCCATGGCCCTGGATGGCAACCCCCTCTTTTTAAAAAAAAAAATATGTGTATATACAGTATATACTGTATATATATATATATATATATATATATATATATATATATATATATATATATATTTTTTTTTTTTATTATTATTAAAGGGCCCAGAGGTCCCCAGGGCCCCGGATGGCAACCCCCTTTTTTTTTATATATTTTTTTATTTTTATTAAAGGGCCCAGAGGTCCCCAGGGCCCCGGATGGCAACCCCCTTTTTTTTATATATTTTTTTATTTTTATTAAAGGGCCCAGAGGTCCCCAGGGCCCCGGATGGCTACCCCCCATTTTTTTACATATATTTAAAAACAAAAATAATTTTGTAAGGGGCCCAGAGGTCCCCAGGGCAACACTCCCTCCCCCTTTCTTTTGTTCGTCAGCATCCAAAGACCCCCAACCCCAATTTGCGGCGGCAGCACCCCCACTTCTCAATTTGTGGCATCCCCCGCTTCTCAAGTCACGGTTCTCCCCGCTTCTCAATTTGCAGTGGCAGCACCCCCCCACTTCTCAATTCGTGGCACCCCTCGCTTCTCAATTAGTGATAGAACCCCCCGCTCAATTCTCCACAGCCCCCCGCTTGGTCAGTTTAATTTCCTGGGGTTTCCCAAAATGCAAAAGACACTCCCAGACTGTCACTGAACCATCGTGGAAGAAAAATGTTGTGTGCCTGGCTGTGTCTGCAGTAGCATTTGTAGGAAAGGAGTCAGTTTATCATCGGTGGCAGTACAATTGGCCTCCTGTACCGGGCCCGGGCACTATTAGTGCAAAAGGGGGCCCATGTTTTCCTCCTCCAATGTTCTCCTCCTCCAATGTTCTCCTCCTCCAATGTTCTCCTCCTCCAATGTTCTCCTCCTCCCATGTTCTCCTCCTCCCATGTTTTTCTCCTCCCATGTTTTTCTCCTCCCATGTTTTTCTCCTCCCATGTTTTCCTCCGATGTTCTCCTCCCATGTTATTCTCCTCCCATGTTTTCCTCCGATGTTCTCCTCCACCAATGTTTTCCTCCAATGTTCTCCTCCTCCAATGTTTTCCTCCGATGTTCTCCTCCCATGTTTTCCTCCAATGTTCTCCTTCTCCAATGTTCTCCTCCTCCCATTTTCTCCTCCTCCGATGCTCTCCTCCTCCCATGCTCTCCTCCTCCAATGTTCTTCTCCTCCAATGCTCTCCTCCTCCAATGTTTTCCTCCAATGTTCTTCTCCTCCAATGTTCTCCTCCTCCCATGTTTTCCTCCAATGTTCTCCTTCTCCAATGTTCTCCTCCTCCCATTTTCTCCTCCTCCAATGCTCTCCTCCTCCCATGCTCTCCTCCTCCAATGTTTTCCTCCAATGTTCTCCTCCTCCAATGCTCTCCTCCTCCAATGTTTTCCTCCAATGTTCTTCTCCTCCAATGTTCTCCTCCTCCCATGTTTTCCTCCAATGTTCTCCTTCTCCAATGTTCTCCTCCTCCCATTTTCTCCTCCTCCGATGCTCTCCTCCTCCCATGCTCTCCTCCTCCAATGTTTTCCTCCAATGTTCTTCTCCTACAATGTTCTCCTCCTACAATGTTCTCCTCCTCTCATGTCTTCCTCTATTCTCCTCCATAAAAGTTGTGTGTTTGTAGATCTGGATTTGTGTTACTAATGCTGTTCCCTGACTGACCCGTCTCTCTTCTCATTTTCTCATCCAACAGCAAAAGACGGAACTGTGGGATTCATCACAAGTAAGAAACTTTTTTGTATCAAACATACATAGTATCATGTGAATCAGTGGTGACCCATCCATTAGGGGAGAATGCCCCCCCATCCATCTACATGCAGGGCACCGGACACATGGATTCCAATGGGGGGAGTGTTTTTTTAAAGCACATGATTGGCGGCAAGTGCTCTAATTGGCTTCAAAAAAGGGTGGACTGTGGGCGTGGAGCGTTGCGCCCCGAGCCCACCCAGTTGCAGTTATCTCCACTAGCTTCTGGGTTGCCCTGGTGTATTGTGACCACTGGATCTCTGCCATTTGGCACAAGCTCCATACAGAGGTGACTTTACATCTTAATGAATGAAAAGCATTCTGTGATTGGGCGAGATGGAGGGCCGGTTATCACTGCCCCGCCTCTCCCGATGTACTTCTTACATTCAAATTTCAAAGAGAATAGATGGTGGGATATAGCTGTTGGCTGGTTGAAGGCATGTTGGAAGTCCAATGTCTGTACCTTGGGAAGAGTATTTCCCGGGGGAGGAGATTGGTATATTCCCTGGAGGAGGAGATCGGTATATATTCCCTGGAGGAGGAGATTGGTATATTCCCCGGAGGAGGAGATCGGTATATATAATCATCACACTGATTGTTTCCATTCATTTTTTCCAGGAGTCTGGAATTGGATTTCTGGTAAGAGGGAAGGTAAGGAGACGTCTTCCATATATATAGATCTGTATACAGCAATGTCTTCTGTCATAGAGAATGTACAGCCAGGGACAGAACATTCTACATGTTTTCTTATAGATTGTAAAATCTCAATGTTATAGAATTAGGAATAAAGCAATTCCACTGACACCTTCATGTTTACTGTCACATTCTGAGAGAGAGAGAGAGAGAGAGAGAGAGAGAGATAATAGAGAGAGAATAAAGAGAGAGAGAGAGAGATAAGAGAGAGATAATAGAGAGAGCAATAATAGAGCGAGAGAGATACTAGAGCGAGAGAGAGAGAGAGAGAGAGAGAGAGATAATATAGAGAGAGAGATAATAGAGAGAGAGAGAATAAAGAGAGAGAGAGAATAAAGAGAGAGAGATAATAGAGAGAGAATAAAGAGAGAGAGAGAGAGAGAGAGAGAGAGATAAGAGAGAGATAATAGAGAGAGCAATAATAGAGAGAGAAAGATACTAGAGAGAGAGAGAGAGAGAGAGATAATATAGAGAGAGAGATAATAGAGAGAGAGAGAATAAAGAGAGAGAGAGAATAAAGAGAGAGAGAGAGAGAGAGAGAGAGATAATAGAGAGAGCAATAATAGAGAGAGCAATAATAGAGAGAGAGAGATACTAGAGAGAGAGAGAGAGATAAAATAAAAAGAGAGATAATAGAGAGAGAGAGAGAGAGAGAGAGATAATAGAGAGAGAGAGAGATAATAGAGAGAGAGAGATAATAGAGAGAGAGAGAGAGATAATAGAGAGAGAGAGAGATAATAGAGAGAGAGATAATCAAGAGAGATAATCAAGGGAAATAATAGAGGGAGAGAGAGAGAGAGAAAGATAATAGAGAGAGAGAGAGAGAGAGAGAGAGAGAGAGAGATAATAGCGACAAATAATAGAGAGAGAGATAATAGAGAGAGAGAGAGAGATAATAGAGAGAGAGAGAGAGATAATAGAGAGAGAGAGAGAGATAATAGAGAGAGAGAGAGATAATAGAGAGAGAGAGAGATAATAGAGAGAGAGAGAGAGATAATAGAGAGAGAGAGAAAGAGAGAGAGAGAGATTTGAGAGAGATAATAGAGAGAGAGAGAGAGATGAGAGAGAGATACTAGATACTAGAGAGAGAGAGAGAGAGATAGAGATAGAGAGATACTAGAGAGAGAGAGAGAGAGAGAGAGAGAGAGATGAAAGAGAGAGATATATTATGTGAAATACATATGAATGGAGGCGGAGTCACTCATTCTCTACATGTTCTCTGTGTGTTTCCTTTTTATACAGAAGAGACACTGGGGCCGTGTAGTATGATGACAGCAGGTATGTAATGGTGGGGGGGTGACTCGGGTATGTAATGGTGGGGGGGTGACTCGGGTATGTAATGGTGGGGGGGGGTGACTCGGGTATGTAATGGTGGGGGGGGGGTGACTCGGGTATGTAATGGTGGGGGGGAGACTCGGGTATGTAATGGTGGGGGGGTGACTCGGGTATGTAATGGTGGGGGGATGACTCGGGTATGTAATGGTGGGGGGGGTGACTCGGGTATGTAATGGTGGGGGGGTGACTCGGGTATGTAATGGTGGGGGGGTGACTCGGGTATGTAATGGTGGGGGGGCAGACTCGGGTATGTAATGGTGGGGGGGTGACTCGGGTATGTAATGGTGGGGGGTGACTCGGGTATGTAATGGTGGGGGGGTGACTCGGGTATGTAATGGTGGGGGGGGTGATTCGGGTATGTAATGGTGGGGGGGTGACTTGGGTATGTAATGGTAGGGGGATGACTCGGGTATGTAATGGTGGGGGGGGTGACTCGGGTATGTAATGGTGGGGGGGGGTGACTCGGGTATGTAATGGTGGGGGGGGGTGACTCGGGTATGTAATGGTGGGGGGGGGGTGACTCGGGTATGTAATGGTGGGGGGGAGACTCGGGTATGTAATGGTGGGGGGGAGACTCGGGTATGTAATGGTGGGGGGGTGACTCGGGTATGTAATGGTGGGGGGATGACTCGGGTATGTAATGGTGGGGGGGGTGACTCGGGTATGTAATGGTGGGGGGGTGACTCGGGTATGTAATGGTGGGGGGGTGACTCGGGTATGTAATGGTGGGGGGGCAGACTCGGGTATGTAATGGTGGGGGGGTGACTCGGGTATGTAATGGTGGGGGGTGACTCGGGTATGTAATGGTGGGGGGGTGACTCGGGTATGTAATGGTGGGGGGGGTGATTCGGGTATGTAATGGTGGGGGGGTGACTCGGGTATGTCCGCTAAACACGAGAGACCCCTCCCACATCACAGGGGACAATGTATCAATGTATAACATCCGATCCCTCCAATCACAGGTCTGCAGAGATCATATACTCTTCTGTACATTTGGGGGGATTCTGATGAGATCTTCTTTTCCTTTATCTAGAAATTTCTAAATCCTGGCCTGAATTTTTCAAAGGTATGTAATGTGGGGGAGGGGGAGGGGGGCGGGGGTACAATTGATGAGATGAGGTGATACTAAGTATGTATATAAGGGGGGGGGGGGTAGATGCCCCAATACCAGCGCCAAGTGGAACAATTACAAAAATAGATGAGTAGATGAGTGATAATAACAATGTGAAAAGAGGTTGTTGTAAAAAAAGATAAATGAAGAAACAAATTGATACTGACCACACCCCCTAATAATTGAAGTGCACATGTATCGAAAACGATCTCATCAGAGAACCAACATTATAAACAATACACATGAAAAGCCCAAACTCAAAATGTTATTACATTATCCGGTGAAATTAAATAATAAATGATCAGACAATGTATCGGGATCTTCGAACTCTTGTTGAGCCGTTTGCCTCAAGAAAATGTTTCTCTCTTCTCTAGATGTCTATGGAAATACTATAGTGATGAAGAACATTGTATCTTGTCTCGCGCAGTGGGAATGGGGAACGACAAACAATTTCCTCTACCAATGCAAACGTGAGCCTGCAGTATGTGTGACATTGTATCAAAGAAAAAACCTGGGAACAGTGGACTAATCCAGTCTGCCTTTATTTGTACTCCTCCTTCTTCATGGTCCCCAGCCGTTAACCATGGACTAATCCAGCCTGCCTTTATTTGTACTCCTCCTTCTTCATGGTCCCCAGCCGTGAACCATGGACTAATCCAGTCTGCCTTTATTTGTACTCCTCCTTCTTCATGGTCCCCAGCCGTGAACCATGGACTAATCCAGTCTGCCTTTTTTTTTGTACTCCTCCTCCTTCATGGTCCCCAGCTGTGAACCATGGACTAATTTAGTCTGCTTTTATTTGTACTCCTCCTTCTTCATGGTCCCCAGCCATGAATCATGGACTAATCCAGCCTGCCTTTATTTGTACTCCTCCTTCTTCATGGTCCCCAGCCATGAACCAGGGATGGATTGGCCATTGGGACTACAGGGAGTTTCCTGGTGGGCCGATGGCTCAGTGGGCCGGCCTAAGTGACATGGGACCGCCGACCCCCTCTGCTCCTCTGTCTCTCCCTCCCCACAGCGCTCACCTGGGGGGGAACAGAGAAGCAGGGGGAAGACCAGAGGAGCAGGGGGATGACAGAGGAACATGAGGGAGGGGACAGACAGCTGACTAAACAGGTATGGCCTGGGAGTTTTTCACTTCTGCCTAATCTTGTCCCACAAGGGGGGGCACCGAACTGGTTCTTTGCCCCGGTGAAATAATGTCTAGCTTCCCCACTGATACTGCCTACAAGAGTACCAGTACCAGCCGTTCTACTCTAATAAAGTAGAATGGCTTGTGGCAAGTGAAGGGGAAGAGGGGGGTTGGGTGGCCGGGGGAGGGGGGGGAGTTGTACGGCCACCATGGGAGAGACCTGTCAAAGTGGGCCAGTCTGGATGAAGTCCAGGGCCAAATTTTTGTCCCAGTCCAGCCCTGCCGTGAAACATGGACTAATCCAGTCTGTCTTTATTTGTACTCCTCCTACTTCATGGTCCCCAGCCGTGAACCATGGACTAATCCAGTCTGTCTTTATTTGTACTCCTCCTACTTCATGGTCCCCAGCCGTGAACCATGGACTAATCCAGTCTGTCTTTATTTGTACTCCTCCTACTTCATGGTCCCCAGCCGTGAACCATGGACTAATCCAGTCTGTCTTTATTTGTACTCCTCCTACTTCATGGTCCCCAGCCGTGAACCATGGACTAATCCAGCCTGCCTTTATTTGTACTCCTCCTTCTTCATGGTCCCCAGCCCTGAACCATGGACTAATCCAATCTGTCTTTATTTGTACTCCTCCTTCTTCATGGTCCCCAGCCATGAACCAGGGATGGATTGGCCATTGGGACTACAGGGAGTTTCCTGGTGGGCCGATGGCTCAGTGGGCCGGCTTAAGTGACATGGGACCGCCGACCCCCTCTGCTCCTCTGTCTCTCCCTCCCCACAGCGCTCACCTGGGGGGGAACAGAGAAGCAGGGGGAAGACCAGAGGAGCAGGGGGATGACAGAGGAACATGAGGGAGGGGACAGACAGCTGACTAAACAGGTATGGCCTGGGAGTTTTTCACTTCTGCCTAATCTTGTCCCACAAGGGGGGGCACCGAACTGGTTCTTTGCCCCGGTGAAATAATGTCTAGCTTCCCCACTGATACTGCCTACAAGAGTACCAGTACCAGCCGTTCTACTCTAATAAAGTAGAATGGCTTGTGGCAAGTGAAGGGGAAGAGGGGGGTTGGGTGGCCGGGGGAGGGGGGGGAGTTGTACGGCCACCATGGGAGAGACCTGTCAAAGTGGGCCAGTCTGGATGAAGTCCAGGGCCAAATTTTTGTCCCAGTCCAGCCCTGCCGTGAACCATGGACTAATCCAGTCTGTCTTTATTTGTACTCCTCCTACTTCATGGTCCCCAGCCGTGAACCATGGACTAATCCAGTCTGTCTTTATTTGTACTCCTCCTACTTCATGGTCCCCAGCCGTGAACCATGGACTAATCCAATCTGTCTTTATTTGTACTCCTCCTTCTTCGTGGTCCCCAGCCGTGAACAATGGACTAATCCAACCTGCCTTTATTTGTACTCCTCCTTCTTCATGGTCTTGATGGATCTTTCTTGATAAACCAATAGCGTGCTCACTAGTGAACCTTTTTGACTTTTTGTTTTATTAATATTTTCATTGTTTTTTTTTCCCCAGATAGAATCCCGGAAAATTGCGACCTCTTCCTTCAGGAGCACATCTGTCTGGTGGACGCCGGGGTGGAAATTAATACTCCGTACCCCTTGGTGTTGCCTCCGCATCGCAAAGTAGATCTGATTCTGTCATTTGACTTCAGCCAGGGAGATCCATTCGAGGTAATCACTGGTCTGGACTGGGGGGGGGGGCACCACCACCACCAGAGTTAGCCGATTCATTCACTCATAGATGCCCATCTGCTTACTTTGTTATTGATTGCCTGGTTGGTTCCTCCTCTCGCCCGGCAGCTCTCTATGTTCCTCTGTTGTCTAGGCCAGCTAGGGTGAACACATTTCCAACTACAATTCAGGGACACCCTCAATTCCCAAAAATCAGCTTGTGATGTAACGAATCACAGCGCAGTGATTGGACACAAGAGGCGGGATTTATGAGGAGTAAAGCGGTGATGTGGCGGCCTTTTTTGGAGGCTTCAGATTGGCCCGGGGGGGGGGGGGGTGACTGTGTCAGTTTCATTCCGGGACACTGTATTCTCCTGGAATGAAGGTGCCCGGGACAGACCTGCAAAATGCGGGACTGTCCTGGGCAATCCGGAACACATGGTTACCCTAAGGCCGGCCTTTCGGTGACGTCACGCCTCGCCGAGATTTGAAAGCACCTGTTGGGCGGAGATTACTCCCCAGCTCCGCCTGACAGGAAAGGGAATGCTGGGGTCCTTTTGCTTGTACCGGGGTGCAGGAGCGCACTCGGCACATTTTTGCAAGCAGGCGCTGCTCTGCAGTGTTGTAGGGGTGGCTGGCGGTAGTCACAGTCACTTGTTGCCCAGAAAGTTTAACAGCACACTGCCAGCACTGCGCCCCTCTCCCTACAATAAATTGCTCCGCCCAGGGCATCCGTCCCTTCCGCCCATCCTCTTGTACTGGCCCTGAATAGAGAACATGCTTGTAGTAGTGATGTAGTAGCAGTGTAGTAGTGGTATAGTAGTATAGTAGAGGTGTAGTAGCAGTGAATGAGCTCTCTGGTTTCCTTCTGTTGCTGAGAATCCTGCCTTCCTCGTGTAGCACTACCCCACGAAGGAGCTGCTGGTTTATTTTGGGTGCCATGTTTCTATTTCTCCGCCTTCTAGGGTACTGGATGAGAGATGAAACAAAGTCAATGTCCACACGTTGCCTTCCTTTTTCTTTGCTTTATTTATCGAACATGGTTAATGAACGAAGAATGGATTGATAGGGTTAGATAGGGTACAGGTAGTGGGTTCAGGTGTAGAACTTGATCGGAAGCACTCATGAACTCTCGTCGCCACTCTAGCCAGAGTGGGTATTGTGCCCCTGGATAGGCCTCTCTCACAAGTCCTGGCAGCCAGGGCATCACACAGAACCTTGGTACAGTCTCTTCCACCAACCTCCCAAAGGTGGAGACACATTCAGTCCAGAATCCTCTCACTTTAGGATTAAGCACCCGGATCTCTTCTCATAGTAGTTACTTGTGAATTCAGGAAACTGACAGGCGACCACTGCTCAGCCTTTTAGTAGTAGTGTGTCCTTCAATGAAGTTCAGGC
Source organism: Rana kukunoris (assembly GCA_029574335.1). Lineage (NCBI taxonomy): Eukaryota > Metazoa > Chordata > Amphibia > Anura > Ranidae > Rana > Rana kukunoris. The sequence continues at coordinate 743,350,375 of CM056049.1, read as the reverse complement.
CTCTCCTGAGTGGACCAGCCTTGTGCTCAGTGCTCTCCAGAACAGGTACTTTATTCGACGGCTTCCCCCTCTAGGATGGATAGTGCAGGACCACTTTATCAATGCAAATCCCAGTCTGGATACTGGGCCTGCTCAGCAAGACACAACTCCAGACCAACGCGGTCCTGGAGCCAGGAAACTCTGAACACTCACCCCCTGGCCAAGAGGGCCACACACAGGGGTGGTGGGATGACTGCCCATGGCGGACGACGACATCCCACAACCTGTGACGCCTGTCCCTTAAATACCCCTCCACAGCATGCACAGCGAGGTGATCAACCCCCACTGATTGGCCACTGAGAAAGAATACCCAACACACCTGGATCTGACTGCTGCCACCCTTGGCCTGGGGTGGAACTGACACCCCAGACAACAATAGTGGTCACCTGCAGTACAGCCACGGCTGGAACAGAGGCCCAAATTTGAAAACAAAAATAGGTCCGAGGTAACTAATCCTCTGACTAACCTCTAAATTTAGAGCAGGGCCAGCAGAGAAAACAGCTGCCCGCTACACTTACAATACCAGCTTCTCAGTATACATTAGATAGTACCATATTGGAGTACAATAAGCACATTTTAAAATAATTTCTTTCTTTATTTATCTAGACGGTGAAAAAAACAGCTGAATACTGTGAGGAGCACAAAGTTCCCTTCCCGAAAATCACTGAAGAAAGTTATGAGTACCCTCCAACAAAAAGCTGCTACATCTTTGAAGGAGATGGAAAAGAGACACCCGATGTGATGCACTTTCCTCTCTTCAACACCCAGACGTGTGGAGGTGAGTTTACGGAGAAGTCCTGAAATATGGCTTGTGTGGTCATTGGGAAGTCTTACTCTCTGTAATACGGCTTGTGTGGTCATTGGGTTGCCTCACCCTCTGTAGTATGCATTTGGTTAAGGCTTAAAAATGTCCAAATATGGATGTTGTTACATAGTTACACTGGACCAGCTTGGACCTATATACACTATATTGCCAAGTATTGGGATGCCTGCCTTTACACACACATGCAGGGCCGATCCTAGGTAGGGTGCACAGGGTGCTCTACACCCAGGCGCCTCAGAGGTAGGGGCGCCAGAGCACCAAAGTGCTCCCCTCCCTCCTCCTTGTCTGTGTTGAGAAGCGGAGCGCATGTAGTGGGTGCTGCGGGTCCCCATCCCGCTCTTGCTCTCTGCGCTGGCAACTGACAAGAGCGCATACCTCCCGCTGTCCCCGGAATCCAGGCTGGGTACCACGAAACACGTTCCGGCACTAGGCTCCACTAATTAATTTAGTGCCTGCCCCACCCCTTCTGCGTGTGTCGGCTCTTCTCCCATAGGCGATGTGATGAGAGGCTTCTGGGTTGGCCGGAGCTGCTGCCAATCATCCCGTGCACTCCCAGAAATGCTCTCAGAGTGCCACCCTCCAAGTAACCAAAGATGCCACATATGCCCTGCCCCCTGTAATGAGCTTCTGCTCCCAGCGTGTCTGAGCTACAGGGATCTATTGGACAAGTACTAATCTATGGGGACACCTGATGTGTGGGGCTCTGATGGTGGACACCTGCTGTGGGGGGGCTCTGATGGGGACACCTGATGTGTGGGGCTCTGATGGGGGACACCTGCTGTGGGGGGGCTCTGATGGGGACACCTGCTGTGGGGGGGCTCTGATGGGGACACCTGCTGTGGGGGGGCTCTGATGGGGGACACCTGCTGTGGGGGGGCTCTGATGGGGGACACCTGCTGTGGGGGGGCTCTGATGGGGGCCACCTGCTGTGGGGGGGCTCTGATGGGGGACACCTGCTGTGGGGGGACTCTGATGGGGGACACTAATGAAGACTTCTTAGGGGAGCTTCTCTGTGTTTGAGTCATAGCCATATAAAAATTTGTAAAGGGGAGGGGTTAGTAAGATGACCACGCCCATGTGGGGACTCCAGAAGTATTTCTGCACCCAGGCGTCATTGACCCTAGGATCGGCCCTGCGCACATGACCTTTAATGGCATCCCAATCTTAGTCTGTAGGGTTCAATATTGAGTTGGCCCCACCCTTTGCAGCTATAACAGCTTCAACTCTTCTGGGAAGGCCATCCACAAGGTTTAGGAGGGTGTCTATGGGAATGTTTGACCATTCTTCCAGATGAGCATTTGTGAGGCCAGGCACCAATTCACCCCAAAGTTTTGTGCAGGACAGTACTGTTCCTCCACCCCAAACCCGCTCATCCATGTCTTTATGGACCCTGCTTTGTGCACTGGTGCGCATATCATGTTGCAAAAAGGAGGGCCAATCCAAAACTGTTCCCAAAAAGTTGGAAGCATGAAATTGTCCAAAATGTCTTGGTATGCTGGTGCCCACTTCCCTGGAACTAAGGGACCAAGCCCAACCCCTGAAAACAAACAACCACACACCATAATCCCCCCTCCACCAAATGATTTGGACCAGTGCACAAAGCAAGGCCCATAAGGACACGGATGAGTGAGTTTGGGGTGGAGGAACTTGATTGGCCTGCAGATCTCAACCCCATAGAACACCTTTGGAATAAAATACACCAGAGACTGCCTGACCTCACAAATGCGCTTCTGGAAGAATGGTCAAACATTCCCATAGACACACTGAAGTGACTATTGCATTACTATACACTCTATTGTAACCTATATAGCTATTGCATATACTGTATGTATTAACCACTTGACCACTGGGCACTTAAACACCCTTAATAACCAGACCAATTTTCAGCTTTCGGTGCTCCCACATTTTGAATGACAATAACTCAGTCATACAACACTATAACCAAATGAATTTTTTGTCCTTTTTTTCCCACAAATAGAGCTTTCTTTTGGTGGTATTTCATCACCTCTGCGTTTTTTTTTTTTTTTTTGCTATAAATGAAAAAAGAACAAAATTTTGCAAAAAATAATAATTTTTCTTCATTTCTATTATAAAATTTTGCAAAAAAGTAATTTTTCTTCATAAATTTGGCCTAAAATGTATACTGCTACATATCTTTGGTAAAAAAAATAAAAATATTTGGATATTATTTAGTCTGGGTGAAAGTTATGGGGTCTACAAGCTATGGTACCAAATCCTGAAAATTGATCAATTTCATCACACCTGAATACTGACAGCTTCTCTCATTTCTTGAGACCCTAACATGCCAGAAAAGTACAAATACCCCCCAAATGACCCCTTTTTGGAAAGAAGACATTCCAAGGTATTTAGAAAGAGACATGGTGAGTTTTTTAAAGTTGTAATTTTTTCCCACAATTCTTTGCAAAATCAAGATTTTTTTTTTTCATCAAATTTTCATATTAGGTTATTTTTCACACACAGCATATGCATACCACAAATTACACCCCAAAACACATTCTGCTATTCCTCCCGAGTATGGCGATACCCCATGTGTGAGACTTTTACACAGTGCAGCCACATACAGAGGCCCAACATGCAGGGAGCACCCAGGCCAATTCTGACATTTCTCTCCTACATGTAAAAATCATCATTTATTTGCTAGAAAAATACATAGAATCCCAAAACATGATATAAAGATACCTCACATGTGGTTTGAACACCGTTTTTATATGTGGGCGGGACTTGCGTATGCGTTCGCTTCTGCATGCGAGCTCGCAGGGACAGGGGCTGCTGTATGCCCAGAGTATTGCGGAGTATGCCCGGAGTATGCCCAGAGTATTGCGGAGTATGCCCAGAGTATTGCAGAGTATGCCCAGAGTATTGCCAGAGTATGCCCAGAGTATTGCCAGAGTATTGCCAGAGTATTGCCAGAGTATTGCCGAGTATGCCCAGGGTATTGGCAGAGTATGCCCAGGGTATTGGCAGAGTATGCCCAGGGTATTGGCAGAGTATGCCCAGAGTATTGGCAGAGTATGCCCAGAGTATTGCCAGAGTATTGCCCAGAGTATTGCCAGAGTATTGCCCAGAGTATTGCCAGAGTATTGCCCAGAGTATTGCCGAGTATGCCCAGAGTATTGCTGAGTATGCCCAGAGTATTGCGGAGTATGCCCAGAGTATTGCGGAGTATGCCCAGAGTATTGCGGAGTATGCCCAGAGAATTGCAGAGTATGCCCAGAGTATTGCCAGAGTATGCCCAGAGTATTGCCAGAGTATGCCCAGAGTATTGCAGAGTATTGCCAGAGTATTGCAGAGTATTGCCAGAGTATTGCGGAGTATGCAGAGTATTGGCAGAGTATGCCCAGGGTATTGGCAGAGTATGCCCAGGGTATTGGCAGAGTATGCCCAGAGTATTGGCAGAGTATGCCCAGAGTATTGGCAGAGTATGCCCAGAGTATTGGCAGAGTATGCCCAGAGTATTGGCAGAGTATGCCCAGAGTATTGGCAGAGTATGCCCAGAGTATTGGCAGAGTATGCCCAGAGTATTCCCAGAGTATTGGCAGAGTATTGCGGAGTATTGCCCAGAGTATTCCTGAGTATTGCCTGAGTATGCCCAGGTGAGTATTGCCCAGAGTAATGCAGAGTATATGCAGCAGGGATGGCTGAGCAGGGAGGGAGGGATGGATGGATCTGTGACTACATTTGTCACAGATCCAGCCCGCAGCACTGGCGCTGCCATCTGCTCCCTCCCCTCTCCTCTCACACTGTACCGATCGGTACAGAGAGAGGAGGGAGGAACCGGCGTCAGCACATGACACCGCTCTGTTGACAAGTGATCGCTCCGTCATTGGACGGAGCGATCACGTGGTAAACCGCCGCTATCAGCGGCGATTTACCGTGATCCGTGATGCGCCGGGTCCTCTGGACCCGGCGGTCACGGATGTTCCCGTGTGCGCGCCTCAGGAGGCGCGCGGGAGCGCGATTCTGACAGGCCGTTAATTAACGGCCAGTTAGAATACAGCAACCACCCTAGAGCCGTACTTTCGGCATAGGGCGGTTGCAAAGTGGTTAATTGTATATCCCTATAATTGCTAGACTATCGAGGGTATGCTAGGCCTAGTGATATAACGTTAGCTATGAAGACAGACAGACAGCTGCTTAGTAAACAATATCACATTTATTTTCCAAGAAAATAGGAATATCACACACTAAACAGCAGATATCTATAGAGCCTATGACAACAAGGAAACATCACAGATACTTAACACATCCTCTAGATACTCTTTGTTGGCTGGTCTCAGATGTTAAAGAGAGAGAGAGAGCTGTGGGCCGCATGGCATAGGCCCAACCAGCAGTCAGAGCAAGGTCCCAAGATGGCAGAGCATACAGCCTCATGGCAAAGGCCTGCAGTGAAAGAGAGAGAGCTCTCTGTTTGCACCAGCCCTTTTTACAAAAACTTCAGTCACACCTCATCCGAACCCCCCCCCCATTGCCAGCCCCACTCTGTTTTGGACAAATCAGAGTGTTCACAGGGCAGTCTTCCTAAGCAGATTATTTTGCTGACCGTCCTGCCGTAATTGGCCTCTGGGGGCAGTATTACCTGTAACAGAAGGACCCGTGGGACCCGGAAGCTCTTAGAAAGTATGAGATACTCCTGTTTTAGATTCCCCAATGACTCTTATGTGTAGGTCACCCTGTGTTTCTAATAGGGGCACAGGATGAATGAGAACCCCGCTATGATATGTGCTAGTCACATTTAATGCGGTATACATTGTATATATATTGTGTGTTGGCTGTTGTGTACTATAAAGCTTGGTGTGATTACATTCTATTGTCTATTGTGGTAATTAAGTCTGCTACTGTGATAAATGTGTATTGAATCCAGACTAACTTCTAAGGATCTTTCATTGTGGCTTGTGCTAATTGACCCTGTATTGTGTGAAGGTCTATTGATGATAATGTGTATTGTGAGTTAACAGACAGCCTAAAGGTCAGGTGTATGAGTCATCAGCTGTAGTTAATTAGCTCATGTAAATCAAGTCAGAAATGTATACAAAAAAACCGGGACGGCCGCACTCCAAAAAAATGGTTCCTTTTAATAAAACTGGTCACAACATGAACATATCACAGCAAAAAAATCAGGAGAAAACTGATGCGTTTCACACTATCATACAGTGCTTATTCATAGCTCATGAGAGAATATTCATCAATGCACTCACATGACCTGAGGTAAAGCTCCTAAATTTAGACTTGGCATGTTTGTAAGATACGAACAAGCCAAGTCTAAGTGATAACATTGATAAGTCAGTCTCATTATAATAATTGAATTATACAATCTGATCTACGCGTTTCTTTTCAGATGCTGAAATGATAGAGACCCTGAGCAAGAAGTACGCAACACGTGTTCCTTCCTATGATAAATCTAATATGAATGAACTGCTGGACATCGCTAAGAAAAATGTGAAGAGCAACCTGGAGCAGATCCAAGGCAAAATACAACAATGCGTTGGGAGGTGTAACAAGAGGGGGAATGTCTCAGGCATAACGGGCGAGGACCAATGAAAATGCCTGCAACCTGGATCGTATATAATGATGAGGGCTAAAATGTTTTATAGGATTGGCAAGGTTAAGGTAACCTTAGCTACCTTTATATGCACCCAACGATCACGAGGACCTCTTCATCAGCCATGGTTTTGGCAAACTCCTCAAGAGTGTTGAGGGCCAATTGATGGGCAATGTTTCCCTGATCCCTTCCATGGATACCTCTCCAGGCCCCTCCCCCATTCTCCCCAGATCACTTAAACAAATCTCACATGTACAGTTGGTGGCGCTTACTATATTTTTATTTTGGCTGGGTGTTCCCCTTAAAATCCATACCAGACCTGAAGGGCCTGGTATGGATTTTGGGGGGATCCCTACGGCATTTTTTTTTATATTTTTGCTTGGGGTTCCCCATAAAATCCATACCAGACCTGAAGTGCCTGGTATGGATTTTTGGGGATCCCTATGCCATTTTAATTTTGGCTCGGGGTTCCCCATAAAATCCATACCAGACCTGATGGGTCTGAGATGGATTTTGGGGGACACCTACGCCATTTTTTTAATTTTGGCTAGGTGTTCCCCATAAAATCCATACCAGACCTAAAGGGCTTGATATGGATTTTTGGGGGACCCCTATGTCATTTTTATTTTTTATTTTGACTTGGGGGTTCCCCATCAAATCCATACCAGACCTGAAGGGCCTGTATGGATTTTGGGGGGACCCCTACGCCATTTTTATTTTTTTATCTTGGTTCGGGGTCCCCCATAAAATCCATACTAGACCTGAAGGGCCTGATATGGATATTGGGGAGACCCCTATGCCATTTTTATTTTGGCTCGGGGGTTCCCCTTAAAATCCATACCAGACCTGAAGGGCCTGGTGTGGATTTGGGGGGGACCCCTATGGCATTTTTTTTACATTTTGGCTCAGGGTTTCCCATAAAATCCATACCAGACCTTAAGGGCCTGGTATGGATTTTGGCGGAATCCCTACGGCATTTTTTTTTATATTTTGGTTTGGGGTTCCCCATAAAATCCATACCAGACCTGAAGTGCCTGATATGGATTTTTGGGGGACCCCTATGCCATTTTTATTTTTTATTTTGGCTCGGGGATTCCCTATCAAATCCATACTAGACCTGAAGGGCCTGATATGGATATTGGGGAGACCCCTATGCCATTTTTATTTTGGCTTGGGGTTCCCCATAAAATCCGTACCAGACCTGAAGGGCCTGTATGGATTTTGGGGGGACCCCTATGCCATTTTTATTTTGGCTCGGGGTTCCCCATCAAATCCATACTAGACCTGAAGGGCCTGATATGGATATTGGGGAGACCCCTATGCCATTTTTATTTTGGCTTGGGGTCCCCCATAAAATCCATACCAGACCTGAAGGGCCTGTATGGATTTTGGGGGGACCCCTATGCCATTTTTTATTTTTTTATCTTGGTTCGGGGTTCCCTATAAAATCCATACCAGACCTGAAGGGCCTGGTATGGATTTTGGGGGGACCCCTATGCCATTTGTTTTATTTTGCCGCAGGCTTCCTTTTTAAGGACAGCTCATGTACATATACGTCGGCACTTTAAAAATGAATATCTCGGTAATGGCAGCAGCTGCTGCCACAACCGAGATATCCATCTTTAACGTGGCCTGTAAACGATAATGGTGGTCTCCGCAGCAGATTCGCAGCGAGATCACCGTTATCGGTGGCGGGAGAGGAGCCCCCTCCTCCCGCCGCTCTCACGTGCCCTCCACCGATTACCAGAGCCATTGGCAGTGGCGGAGGCGATCAGATCCTGCACGCTGCTTGCCTGGGATACGAGTGAGGACAAGATGGCCCCCACCCATCTCCACATCACTTCCGTCCATGCGTCTTAAATGCACAATTTTTGGTGTCATTTTTTCAAATGACAATTATTTATTTATTTTTTATTGCTTTTTAGTGTAAATATGAGATCTGATGTCTTTTAACTCTTTTTGACCCCCAGATCTCATCTGTAAGAGGACCTGTCATGCTTTTTTCTATTACAAGGGATGTTTACATTCCTTGTAATAGGAATAAAAGTGACCCATTTTTTTTTAAACAGTGTAAAAATAAATAAAATCAATTAAAATAAATGAGAATTTTTTATTAAAGCGTCCCGACCCGACGAGCTCGCGCGCAGAAGCGAACGCATACGTGAGTAGCGCCCGCGTATGAAAACCACACAAGTGAGATATCGCCGTGATCGCTAGAGCGAGAGCAATCATTTTAGCCCTGGACCTCCTCTGTAACTTAAAAGATGCAACCTATAAAAAAAAAAAAAATTATGTCGCCTATCGAGATTTTTAAGGGTAAAAGTTTGACGCCATTCCGTGAGCGGGTGCAATTTTGAAGTGTGACATGTTGGGTATCAATTTACTCGGTGTAACTTCATCTTTTACAATATAAAAATAAAATTGGGCTAACTTTACTGTTGTCTGATTTTTTTATTCAAAAAAGTGTGCTTGTAAAATACGGTGTGACAAAAAGTATTGCAATGACCGCCATTTTATTCTCTAGGGTGCTAGAAAAAAAAAAAATATATATATATATATATACTGTATATATAATGTTTGGGGGTTCTAAGTAATTTTCTAGCAAAAAAAAGTGTTTTTTGTAAACACTGGCCCGGATTCACAAAGAACTTATGCCGACGTATCTCCAGGTACACCACGTAAGTACAAATTTGCGCCGTCGTATCTGTGTGCCGGACCCACAAACTCAGATACGCCTAAAAACAGACTTCATCCCACCGATGTAACTTGCCTACGCCGGCGTAGAGTGGGCGCATTTTTACGCTGGACGCATGTGGCTTTCCCATTGATTTTCTATGCAAATATGCAAATGAGGGAGATACGCCGATTCACGAACGTACTTGCGCCCGGCGCATGATATACGAGGTTTGCGTAAGTTTTACGTCCGGCGTAAAGTTATTCCCCATAAATGAGGCGCAACCCATGCAAAGGTACGGAGCAGGGAACACAAGCCTACGTATTGTACGTTGGACGTCTGTGAATATGGGCCGACGTGGGTCTGGCTGGGTGTAGGTTACGTTCACGGCGTACACAGTGAACCAGCGTATCTTAGGCAGTTCCGACGTGGTTGTGTGCATGCGCACGGGGATACGTCCACGTCTCGACGCATGCGCAGTTCGGTTTAAGTACTTGTCTGGCGCCCGGCCCATCATTTGCATGGGGTCACGCTTCATTACCATGGACCACGCCCACTTCCAGCCTACTTCCACCTAATTCCACTTACGGCGGCTTACGCCTACGAAATACACACTACGCCGGCGCTGAGTTGGGAGCATTTGCTTTGTGAATTCCATGCTTGCCTCTCTGCGCTGCGCCGGCATAGCGTAAAAGAGATATGCTACTGCGGCATAAATGTGCGCCGATGTCTGGGAATCCGGGCCACTGAGTCTGAAAAACAGGCAAAGTCCTTAAGTGGTTAATATCCATACCAAACCTGAAGGGCCTGGTATGGATTTTGGGGGGGGGGACTTTCCACACATATTTTTTTTTAAACTTGGGTGCGGGGTTCCCCATAATATTCTTACCAGATACAAAGGTAATAGACTGGGGGGGAAGCCATGCAATTTTTTTTTTTACATAGATTTTTTTTCTATATTGCCGGGACCCAACAACACATTAACCACTGAAGCCCCGGACCATATTGCTGGTCAATGACCGGGCCACTTTTTGTGATTCGGCACTGCGTTGCTTTAACTGACAATTGCGCGGTCGTGCGGCGTGGCTCCCAAACAAAATTGGCGTCCTTTTTTTCCCCACAAATAGAGATTTCTTTTGGTGGTATTTAATCGCCTCGGCGGCTTTTCATTTTTGAGCAATAAACAAAAATAGAGCGACAATTTTGAAAAAAAAAAATTTTTTTTTTACTTTTTGCTATAATAAATATCCCCAAAAAATATATAATAAATAAAAAAAAAATCCTCAGTTTAGGCCGATACGTATTCTTTTACATCTTTTTCGTAAAAAAAATCACAATAAGCCTTTATTGAATGGTTTGCGCAAAAGTTATAACGTTTACAAAATAGGGGATCGTTTTATGGCATTTTTGTTAATATATATTTTTTTACTAGTAATGGCGGCGATCAGCGATTTTTATCAGTACTGCGACATTATAGCGGACACTTCGGACACATTTGACACATTTTTGGGACCATTGCCATTTTTATAGCGATCAGTGCTATAAAAATGCATTGATTACTATAAAAATGCCATTGGCAGGGAAGGGGTTAACACTAGGGGGCGAGGAAGGGGTTAATTATGTTCCCTTGTATGAACAGAAGATCAGTCATTTCTCCCCCTGACAGGACCGGGAGCTCTGTGTTTCCACACGGCTCTCAGTCTGTAGTAAGCGATCGCGCCCGCCGGGCACACGCGTCGGTATCAAGAGCGAGCAGGCGGCCTGCGTGCGCCCCTATTGGCTGAATGGCGAGATAACTTATAGCTACGTGATCTCGTCCAGCCAACCTGCCGCCGTATAACTGCGGCGGCTGGTTGGTAAGAAGTTAAATAAAAAATTTTCCTTTATAAATGTAATTTTGCTGCGGGATTGTTCTAAACATGGGAATAATTTGCTACTTTATAGACACCACCCCAGGTACAAAATTTAAAGGAATATTTCATGTTTATTTTTTCACTTTAAGCATTAATAAAATTGCTGCTCTCAAAAAAGTTCCCATAAAAAAAATTGCATTGATACATGCCCCCTGGGGCAGGACCCAGGTCCCCAAACACTCCCCTGGGGCAAGACCCGAGTCCCCAAACACTCCCCCTGGGGCAGGACCCGAGTCCCCAAACACTCCCCCTGGGGCAGGACCGGGTCCCCAAACACTCCCCCTGGGGCAGGACCGGGTCCCCAAACACTCCCCCTGGGGCAGGACCCGGGTCCCCAAACACTCCCCCTGGGGCAGGACCCGGGTCCCCAAACACTCCCCCTGGGGCAGGACCCGGGTCCCCAAACACTCCCCTGGGGCAGGACCCGGGTCCCCAAACACTCCCCTGGGGCAGGACCCGGGTCCCCAAACACTCCCCTGGGGCAGGACCCGGGTCCCCAAACACTCCCCTGGGGCAGGACCCGGGTCCCCAAACACTCCCCTGGGGCAGGACCCGGGTCCCCAAACACTCCCCCTGGGGCAGGACCCGAGTCCCCAAACACTCCCCCTGGGGCAGGACCCGAGTCCCCAAACACTCCCCCTGGGGCAGGACCCGAGTCCCCAAACACTCCCCCTGGGGCAGGACCCGAGTCCCCAAACACTCCCCCTGGGGCAGGACCCGAGTCCCCAAACACTCCCCTGGGGCAGGACCGGGTCCCCAAACACTCCCCCTGGGGCAGGACCCGGGTCCCCAAACACTCCCCCTGGGGCAGGACCCGGGTCCCCAAACACTCCCCCTGGGGCAGGACCCGGGTCCCCAAACACTCCCCCTGGGGCAGGACCCGAGTCCCCAAACACTCCCCCTGGGGCAGGACCCGAGTCCCCAAACACTCCCCTGGGGCAGGACCGGGTCCCCAAACACTCCCCCTGGGGCAGGACCCGGGTCCCCAAACACTCCCCCTGGGGCAGGACCCGGGTCCCCAAACACTCCCCCTGGGGCAGGACCCGGGTCCCCAAACACTCCCCCTGGGGCAGGACCCGGGTCCCCAAACACTCCCCTGGGGCAGGACCCGGGTCCCCAAACATTCCCCTGGAGCAGGGTCCCCAAACACTTCTTATGACAATAACTTGCATATTAGCCTTTAAAATGAGCACTTTTGATTTTTCATGTTCCTGTCCCATAGACTTTAACGATGTTCGCGTGTTCAAACTAATTTTTTGTGTGTTTGCAAGTTCTGGTGCGAACCGAACCGGGGGGGGGGGCTTTTGGCTCATCCCTAACACTCACATCAGTCCCGTGTTTCAAGAGAGGGAGCCCCTCCAAGGACGGTTCTAATTATCTGATCACCCAAAATTATTTTCCTCTACAGCCAGCTGAAAGAATTTGATTTACTGGAAACTTGGCCTTTCGGACTACATGTCCCATGATCCCCTGCTTCAGTAGTGTTCTCTCTCCCTCTGCAGGCAGGAAGGGATGTGATGATCCCCATGTTGGGCACTAGGGAAAAGAAGCTCAGTGCGATCTTCGGTAAAGAGTGTCCCATTGTGCTAGAAGCAATGTAGCCAGCGCTTGGGATTTGGGATTGCTTTGTTGCCTCAGGGCCAGGACGACTTTCTATCATCGAGAGGAAAATAAATTCCTAAGTTTACCAAAATATCCTACAGGATAATGTAAGGGTGGCTGTCCGCCAGCTAAATCTTTGTAGATGTTGGGTGATGCAGCAGAACAATGACCCTAATCATTGAAGTAAATCCACCAGAGACTGGCTTCAGAAGAAGAAATTGTGTCTTTTGGAGGTGTCCAGCCCAGACCTTAACCCCATAGAGATGCTGTGGGGTGACCTCAAGAGAGCCAATCACACCAGATATCCCACAAATGTAGTGAGCTAGGCTTGGTTACTAAATCAGCTGCTCCTATATAGACCCCCCTCCATCAGTGCAGACCCCCAACTAAGTATAAACCCCTCCATCAGTATAGACCCCCCTCCATCAGTTCAGACCCCCCACCACTAAGTACAGACCCCCTCCATCAGTATAGACCCCCCTCCATCAGTACAGACCCCCCACCACGAAGTATAGACCCCCCTCCATCAGTGCATACCCCCCACTAAGTATAAACCCCTCCATCAGTATAGACCCCTCTTAGTACAGATCCCCCTCCAATAAATATAGACCCCCCTCTGTCAGTGCAGACCCCCACTAAGTATAAACCCCTCCCTCGGTACAGACACCCCTCCATCAGTATAGACCCCCCAGGCCAAACCATCTCCCTCCATTAGTACAGACCACCCCCTAAGGATAAACCACCCCACCTCCATTAGTACAACCCTCCCTCAGGACAAACCACCCCCCTCCATTAGTACACACCCCCTAAAACCACCCCCTCCATTCGAACAGACCCCTAGGACAAACTAACCCCTCCATTAGTAAAGGGCCCCCTAGGACAAACCACCCACCCCCCCCCCAGGAAAAACCACCCCTCCATTAGTACAGACCCCAAGGACAAACCAACCCTGCCCCATTAATACAGACCACCCTCAGGACAAACCAGTGGCGGCTGGTGCTCAAAATTTTTGGGGGGGCGCAAAGGAAAAAAAGAAATTGCAGTCTCACTTTGCCCAAACACAGCCACTGTGCCATCAATTTGCACCACTGTGCCATGCCATCAAATGCAGCCACTGTTCCATCAATTCGCACCACTCTGCCATGCCATTAAACCAGCCACTGTGCCATCCATTGTCACCACTGTGCCCATAGTCGCCGCTGTGCCAATTGTCCCCACTCTGCCCTGTAAATTGCTCCCACCCCCTCCCCCGCCCGGCACTTACCTTTACTGGAGTCAGGCATCCACGTCCCACAATGTCTTCTCCCGCCCTCGATGACTGACAGGCGTCTCAGCCAATCAGGTTACCGGTAGCCAGAACCAGCCAACCTGATTGGCTGAGACCACTTTCATCTTATCCAAGGGGCATACAGTCTGTGCGCTCTTAGAATAAGCTTCCGGGACCCGAGGGCTATACTGGGAAAGCCTATCAGAGCTGTTGGCTCTGATAGACTTTTCCGTACAGCCAACCAGCTGGCGTTATTCAAATGGCCGACCATCTGAATAACAGCGGCAGCGGCGATAATAACATAGATTCGGGCAATGCATGCATTAGACTGTGGCGGTGAGAGCCAGAGGGGGCGGCGCTCCAGCGCCCTCTATGGACGAACTGCCACTGGGACAAACCACCCCGCCCCATTAGTACAGACCCTCTCCATTAGTACAGACCCCCCCAAGACAAACCACCTGCCCTCCATTAGTACATACCCCAGGAATAACCACACCCTTGACTAGTAAAGACCCCCTCAGGACAAACCACCTCCCTCCTTTAGTACTCCCCCCAGGACAACCCCTCTCCATTAGTACAGAGCCCCCTCAGGACAAACCACCCCCTCCATTAGCACTGACCCCCAGGGCAAACCACCCCCCATTATTTCAGACCCCCCAGGGCAAACCGCCCCTCCATTAGTATAGACTCCCTCAGGACAAATCTCCCCTCTCCATTAGTACAGACCCCCAGGACAAACCACCGCCCTCCTTTAGTACAGACTCCCTAAAGGACAAACCACTATCCCCCCTCCATTAGTACAGACCACCCCTGAGGACAATCCACCCCCCTACATTAGTACAGATCCCCCAGGACAAACCATGCTCCCCTCCATTAGTACAGAACCCCCAGGGCAAACCACCCCCTCCATTAGTACAGACCGCAGGACAAACCACCCACGTCTCTATTAGTACAGACCCCCCCAGGAAAAACCACCCCCTCCATTAGTACAGAACCCCCAGGACAAACCACCACCCTCCATTAGTACAGACTCCTCGGAAAAAAAAACCCCCATTATTTCAGACCCCCTGGGCAAACCACCCCCTCCATTAGTACAGAACCCCCAGGACAAACCACCCCCTCCATTAGTACAGAACCCCCAGGACAAACCACCCCCTCCATTAGTACAGACCCTCTCAGGACAAACCACCGTTCCTCCATTAGAACAGACCCTCTCAGGACAAACCACCCCCCTACATTATTACAAACCGCTCCAGGACAAACTATCCCCCTCCATTATTACAGACCGCCCCAGGACAAATGACCCCCTCCATTAGCACAGACCCACCCAGGACAAACCACCCCCTCCATTAGTACAGAACCCCCAGGACAAACCACCCTCCCTCCATTAGAACAGACCCTCTCAGGACAAAAAACACCCCCCTCATTTATTACAGACCACCCAGGACAAACTACCCCCTCCATTATTACAGACCACCCCAGGACAAACAACCCCCCTCCATTAGTACAGACCCCCAGGAAAAACCACCTCCCTCCATTAGTATGGACCCCCAAGGACAACCCCCCCATTATTTTAGACCCCCTGGGCAAACTACCCCCTCCATTAGTACAGACCCCCAGGGAAAACCACCCCCTCTATTAGTACAGACCCCCTCAAGCCAAACCACCCCCTCAATTAGTCCAGAACCCCAAGGACAGAACCATCCCCTCCATTAGTACAGACCCCCCTCAATACAACCCACCTACCCCCTTCATTACTACAGACCCCCCTCAGGACAAACCTCCATCATTAGCACGGACCCCCAGGACAATCTACCCATCTCCATTAGTACAGACCCCCTCAGGACAAACCACCCCCTCCATTAGTATAGAACTCCCAGGTCAATCCATCCCCCTCCAATAGTACAGACCCCCAGGACCAACCTTCCCCCTCCATTAGTACAGACCCCAAGGGGGAAAACCACCCCCTCCATTAGTACAGACCCCCTCAAGCCAAACCACCCCCTCCATTAGTCCAGAACCCCCAGGACAGACCCATCCCCTCCATTAGTACAGACCCTCTCAGGGCAAACCACCCCCTCCATTAGCACAGACCCACCCAGGACAAACCACCCACCCCCCTTCATTAGTACAGATCCCCTCAGGACAAACCACCCCCTCCATTAGTATAGAACCCCAGGGCAATCCACCCCCTCCATTGGTACAGACCCCCCAGGACAAACCACCCCCTCCATTACTACAGACCCCCTTAGGCCAAACCACCCGCTCCATTAATACAGAACCCCCCAGGACAAATCACCCCCTTCATTAGTACAGACCCCTCTCAGGACAAATCTCCTCTCTCCGTTAGTACAGATCCCCAGGATAAACTACCGCCCTCCATTAGTACAGACTCTCTAAAGGACAAACCACCAACCGCCCTTCATTAGTACAGACTCCCTAAAGGACAAACCACCAACCCCCCTCCATTAGTACATATCACCCCTCAGGACAATCCACCCCCCTCCATTAGTACAGACCCCCCAGGACAAACCACGCCTCCCTCCATTAGTACAAACCCCCAGGGAATACTACCCCCCTCTATTAGTACAGATCCCCTCAAGCCAAACCACACCCTCCATTAGTCCATCCCCCTCCATTAGTACAGTCCCCCAGGACAAACCTTCCCCCTCCATTAGTACAGACCCCAAGGGGGAAAACCACCCACCTCCATTAGTACAGACCCCCTCAAGCCAAACCACCCCCTCTATTAGTCCAAAACCCCCAGAACAGACCCATCCCCTCCATTAGTATAGACCCACTCAGGACTAACCACCCCCTTCCATTAGTACAGACCCACCCTAGACAATCCAACCACCCCCATTTATTAGTACAGACCCCCCTCAGGACAAACCTCCCCCTCCATTAGCACGGACCACTAGGACAATCCGCCCATCTCCGTTAGTACAGACCCCCTCAGGACAAACCACCCTCTCCATTAGTATACAACCCCCCAGGACAATCCACCCCCATCCATTAGTACAGACCCCCTCAAGACAAACCTCCCCCTCTATTAGTATAGACCCCCAGGACAATACACCCCCCTCCATTAGTACAGACCCCCCTCTGGACAAACTACCCCTCCGTTAGTACAGACCCCCCTCAGAAAAAACCACCCCATCTTTTTGTACAGACCGCCAGGACAAACCACCCCCCTCCATTAGTACAGACCGCCCCAGGACAAACTATCCCCCAGCAAAAAACAATCTCATCAGCAAGCCCCCGTCTGTTACCACACCAGATTGGGTAGCTCTGGTACATAAAAACACCCAGGCGGCAGCTGGAGAGGAGAGGACAGTGCGCAGCCATGCTGTCTGGGTGGAGAGCAGATCATGACAGGCTTGGGCAGAAGGCAGGAGTGAGACAGAGTGGAGGAGGAGAACTAGAACACATGTCAAGCATGGATCACCTCCCTTAGCGACATCACTGTGTGGCTGGTCCCTCTCCACATAGAGACAGCTGCTCTGATCTCTATCTGCTTCACTTTCCCCCTCTGACAGGAGGAGAAAGGAAGGGGGTGTGCTTGGCCAGGAAACACTGCAGCGGCGGCAGCACAGCCTCTTCTCCACTGATCCACTCCCGTCCGTTGTTGGCGAGAGAGCCGCCTCTGGACACAGACAAGGATAGGAGGAGGAAGAGGAGTGAAGGGAGCACTCTGGCCCTTTTTGCACCCCCCCACCTCTGTGGTGCCCTGGTGCTCTACACCCCTTGCACCTGGCCAGGATCGGTCCTGGTGACACTGACCTCTGTATTATGAGGGGGAGGGTGAGACTGACCTCTGTATTATGAGGGGAGAGGGTGACACTGTCCTCTGTATTATGAGGGGAGAGGGTGACACTGACCTCTGTATTATGAGGGGGGGACACTGATCTCTGTATTATGAGGGGGAGGGTGACACTGACCTCTGTATTATGAGGAGGGAGGGTGACACTGACCTCTGTATTATGAGGGGGAAGGGTGACACTGCCTCTGTATTATGAGGGGGGGTGACACTGATCTCTGTATTATGAGGGGAGGGTGACACTGATCTCTGTATTATGAGGGGGGAGGGTGACACTGACCTCTGTATTATGAGGGGGGAGGGTGACACTGACCTCTGTATTATGAGGGGGGAGGGTGACACTGACCTCTGTATTATGAGGGGGGAGGGTGACACTGACCTCTGTATTATGAGGGGGGAGGGTGACACTGACCTCTGTATTATGAGGGGGGAGGGTGACACTGACCTCTGTATTATGAGCGGGGAGGGTGACACTGACCTCTGTATTATGAGGGGGGAGGGTGACACTGACCTCTGTATTATGAGGGGGAGGGTGACACTGACCTCTGTATTATGAGGGGGAGGGTGACAATGACCTTTGTATCATGAGGGGTGACAATGACCTCTATATTATGAGGGGGTGACACTGACCTTTGTATTATGAGGGGGGTGACAAAGGTTTCCCAGGACTTTTGTAATCAAACTACAACAAAGTGTTTGGATTTGGCTTGAAGAAAAGGTGGCAACCCGGGCCCTGTCACGTAGGCTGTATGGGGCTCCATGATTTCTGACAGTGGCCCTGCAAGAGGGGTGAGAGCACAGTGATAATATAGACTTCATGATAGAAATAAGTGTAACATCAGGGATCCCGTCCTTTGTAATTACTAACCTGCACCATGCAGCAGAAATGGAGATCAGTGGTGACATCTCTTCAGTGTCTCGTGTTTTATTTATGGAGATATTTAGAACCTGAACACTCAGATCTCTTTCCTCTGCATGGTGCCGAATAGTAATTATAAAGGGCCGGGACCCCTGAAGTTCCCCATATTTATTGTGACGAATCCAGAAGTTATGCTCACTGTGCTGTAACACACACTGTATATGGTTTTGGGTTTGTGGTGTTTTTTGGTAACACGCCTAGTTATGTGCATTTGTAACTATTTTACCTGCTGGTGCTCTCCACCATATATATATATATATTAACATGGGAGTTTGAATTCCACTGAATAAATCGATTGAATACAATTACATAAAAAATAAATCAATGTGTGTATGTGAGTGTGCATTTGTCCTTCTGTGTGTCCCCCCCCCCCCCCCCCCCCCCGGGGATTCTTCATATCCCAGCCCAGTATATAACAGACACACACAGATCACTGCAATACAAAGACATTTATTTCTAGAGAGAGAAAAGCAGAAGAAAGATTTTCATGTTACAGGAGAAGATCACACATCTGATCTGATCAATATGAAGATTATTGATGAACCTCCAACTAATCAATGTCACTTTCCTGTGATCGAATGAATGGAATTCCAGAATGTGGACAATGGATCAATTCCAGAGATCCAATGACTGAAATCCATTCATCCTACAAAACAGATTTCCTGAGCACCCTTCCCGGAATGTGTGTGTGGAATGTCCATATCACAGATTGTTCCCAGGAAAGAAGAAGACCGACATCCTCTATACAAGTCACTCCTCCATTTCTAATAAACATCGCCTATTCCCCAATGGAAACATTTGTATCTTTACACAGATCTGATCTCTGTGTGTGTGTATGGAGTGAGCGCCGTGTCCGGATGATGACACCGAGAAGGAAACCGATCATCAGAAACACGGCAACACCCACCTAGACCTCTCCTTTCCTTTCTCATATAAAATACCAGGGGGGTTTAAAAAATAATAATTGCATAGCGGGAATCAAAACTGCCTGTAGATTTGTTATGTAGGTCCATATTTTATGACCTCTGCAGATTGAATGTTATAAAAAATACTGTGTCATGGCCACTAGATGGAGCTGAGGAAAATACTTGTTTTCAAAGATACTCAGCACCATCTAGTTGCCATAATGAGGTATTTTCCCCATTCACACTGTTAAAAAAATAAAAAAAATAACATTTGATCTGCAGAGAAGGTAATCTGAGAACATTCAATTTTGCCCCCATTTGCACAGAACACATTTATATACAGATTTCATAAAAACATTTCTCCTGTAGGTCAATATTTTACCCAGATTTGGCTCTGATCGGGTCCGGCTGGTGAAAGGTTGGCAAAATCAGGAAAAGTCTGAGCCAATGAGATTGAAAGGTTGAGTCTTCCAGTTCCTTCTTCAGGAGCGGTGAAGTATGAAAAGTCACTTATTTATACACATTAGGATGGTTGATGGTCAGAGTGTTCTGATCTGTCTGGAAAGCTGAGGATGTCTTTCATCATAGAAGGAATCAGTTTGGGTTCTCACCCTGTGGTGGACAATTTTTCAGTCTCTGGAGGTCTTCATCAGGATTGGTGTTTTCTGGAGATCTTCATCAGGATTGGTGTTCTCTGGAGGTCTTCATCAGGATTGATGTTCTCTGGAGGTCTTCATCAGGATTGGTGTTCTCTGGAGGTCTTCATCAGGATTGGTGTCTTGGGAGGTCTTCATCAGGATTGGTGTCTTGGGAGGTCTTCATCAGGATTAGTGTCTTGGGAGGTCTTCATCAGGATTGGTGTTCTCCGGAGGTCTTCATCAGAATTGGTGTGATGGGAATCTGGGCTCTCTGTAACAGGCAAGCCTTGTAAAAAAAGTTAGCAGACTGGAAGGTGGTGCAGAGAAAAGCATACGGCCTGGGATTTCATGGTAGGATGGTAGAAAGGAGGACACTCCATCACATCTCACTCAATAACAGGCTCCAGGGAGCTCATTTTTTTATTCCAGCCCAAATCCCTATAATCTGGAACTTTATCACCTGCCAAAGTGATCATCTTATCCCCTTTAAAATCATAATCCGTGTAGAGGATCCAAGCTCCAGCAGACACTTGATGTGATGAAGCTCTTTTATCAAATTCATGCTTCTTCAGGGAAGGCTCTGGCCCACGGAAGGTCACAGATTTGCCCTCATAGTTGACATAATCATACAGGGTGATCTCAGGATTCCCCAGACCGCCCTTCACGACTCTCACTGAGCTGATTTTGTTGTCCCATGATGGAAGTGAGTTGTAATCGCCTTGTTTGAAACATTTAAACTCTCCCTGATATCCATATTTAATGTTGCTGTAGACAATCCATGGTTCTCCATGGACTTTGAGGGACTGGGCTCTCTGGAGGAAGCCAACTACTGACAGGTCAGGGGTGTCCTCAGTAATAGTCTTATAATTCCCCTGGAAGTCTGAGAATTCATATAGCTGGATGGAGCTCATCTTCTGCTTCTATGTGAAGATCAGGTTCTGATGAGAACAGAGATCTCTGGTGGAGGTTGGAATGAGTTTTCTCTTCAGCTGTCGGGGAATTTATACCAAATCCTCAGTGCTGAACTCAGGTGAACTTCCTCTTATTGGGAGTTGCTTCATTTCTGTGGAATATTTACTAAATCACACAACCAGAAAACTATTTTAATTGTTTTATTAGTCACAGTTGGTGATGAAAAAGATTTATAACCATTTCATACTTTATCCCAAACTGACAAAAACAGGTTCTGGAAGCTCTCTGAGGGTTATTGGCCAAATAATGGTCATGACTACCCGCTGACATTCTGCATTTAATACACCAGGAACTATTCACCGGCCGTGCTATTACAGTACCTACAATGAATGAACTACTATTGATACTATTGGTGGTGAACCAGACAAATTGTTTAGAGGCTGCAGACATGGTACAGGAGATAGTTAGAGGCTGCAGACATGATATAAGAGATAGTTAGAGGCTGCAGACATAGTACAAGTGATAGTTAGAGGCTGCAGACATAGTACAAGTGATAGTTAGAGGCTGCAGACATAGTACAAGAGATAGTTAGAGGCTGCAGACATAGTACAAGAGATAGTTAGAGGCTGCAGACATAGTACAAGAGATAGTTAGAGGCTGTAGACATAGTACAGGAGATAGTTAGAGGCTGCAGACATGGTACAAGAGATGTTTAGAGGCTGCAGACATAGTACAGGAGATGGTTAGAGGCTGCAGACATGATATAAGAGATAGTTAGAGGCTGCAGACATAGTAAGGAGATAGTTAGAGGCTGCAGACATAGTACAAGAGATAGTTAGAGGCTGCAGACATAGTACAAAAGATAGTTAGAGGCTGCAGACATAGTACAAGAGATAGTTAGAGGCTGCAGACATAGTACAAGAGATAGTTAGAGGCTGCAGACATAGTACAAGAGATAGTTAGAGGCTGCAGACATGATACAAGAGATAGTTAGAGGCTGCAGACATGATATAAGAGATAGTTAGAGGCTGCAGACATGATACAAGAGATAGTTAGAGGCTGCAGACATGATATAAGAGATAGTTAGAGGCTGCAGACATGATACAAGAGATAGTTAGAGGCTGCAGACATGATATAAGAGATAGTTAGAGGCTGCAGACATGATACAAGAGATGGTTAGAGGCTGCAGACATGATACAAGAGATGGTTAGAGGCTGCAGACATGATACAAGAGATGGTTAGAGGCTGCAGACATGATACAATAGATGGTTAGAGGCAAAGGACATTAGGGATACGTTTGGCCCGAACTTTGGCTGTTCGGTTGTTCTGGCGAACACTGAACAATATTCTGAGTTTGGGGAATATTCGAAAGCTGCAGAACCCCTTAAAGTCTATAGGACACTAACGTAAAAAAACAAAAGTGCTAATTTTAAAGGCTAATATGCAAGTGTTTGTCATAAAAAGTGTTTGGGGACCCGGGTCCTGTCCCAGGGGAGTTTTTGGGGACCCGGGTCCTGCCCCAGGGGAGTGTTTGGGGACCCGGGTCCTGCCCCAGGGGAGTGTTTGGGGACCTGGGTCCTGCCCCAGGGGAGTGTTTGGGGACCCGGGTCCTGCCCCAGGGGAGTGTTTGGGGACCCGGGTCCTGCCCCAGGGGAGTGTTTGGGGACCTGGGTCCTGCCCCAGGGGACATGCTCGGTTGTGTGTTCAAATAAGGGTCTGGCATGGATTTTGAGGGGGACTCCTACGCCATTTATAAAAAAAAAAAATAGTGCAGGGTTCCCCTTAATGTCCATACCAGACCTGAAGGGCTTGGTAATGGACTGGGGGGGAACCCATGCTGTTTTTTTCAATGACTTGTATCTGTATTGCCGGGACCCGACAATTCATTACATCAGTTTTAAATGAATTTTTTTCCTTTAGAAATGTAATTTTGTTGCGGTATTGTTCTAAACACGGGAAACATGCGCTACTTTACAGACATACTATAGACACCCCCCCCAGGTACAAAATTTACAGGAATATTTCACTTTTATTATTTCACTTTAAGCATTATTAAAATCGCTGCTCCCGAAAAAACGTCAGTTTTTAAAACTTTTTTGCATTGATACATATCCCCTGGGGCAGGACCCGGGTCCCCAAACACTCCCCTGGGGCAGGACCCGGGTCCCCAAACACTCCCCTGGGGCAGGACCCGGGTCCCCAAACACTCCCCTGGGGCAGGACCCGGGTCCCCAAACACTCCCCTTGGGCAGGACCCGGGTCCCCAAACACTCCCCTGGGGCAGGACCCGGGTCCCCAAACACGCCCCTGGGGTAGGACCCAGGTCCCCAAACACTCCCCTGGGGCAGGACCCGGGTCCCCAAACACTCCCCTGGGGCAGGATCCGAGTCCCCAAACACTCCCCTGGGGCAGGACCCAGGTCCCCAAACACGCCCCTGGGGTAGGACCCAGGTCCCCAAACACTCCCCTGGGGCAGGACCCGGGTCCCCAAACACTCCCCTGGGGCAGGACCCGGGTCCCCAAACACTCCCCTGGGGCAGGACCCGGGTCCCCAAACACTCCCCTGGGGCAGGACCCGGGTCCCCAAACACTCCCCTGGGGCAGGACCCGAGTCCCCAAACACTCCCCTGGGGCAGGATCCGAGTCCCCAAACACTCCCCTGGGGCAGGACCCAGGTCCCCAAACACGCCCCTGGGGTAGGACCCAGGTCCCCAAACAATTCCCTGGGGCAGGACTCGGGTCCCCAAACACTCCCCTGGGGCAGGACCCGGGTCCCCAAACACTCCCCTGGGGCAGGACCCGGGTCCCCAAACACTCCCCTGGGGCAGGACCCGGGTCCCCAAACACTTTGTATGACAATAACTTCCATATTAACCTTTAAAATTAGCACTTTAGATTGTTCACATTCGTGTCCCATAGACTTTAACGGTGTTCGCATGTTTAAACACATTTTTTGCCTGTTCGCACGTTTTTGAACCGGGGGGTGTTCGGCCCATCCTTAATGGATATGGTTTGGGCTCCCCCAGTCCATACCAGGCCCTTGGGGCACGCAGTCTTTCAGGCCAGGAAAGGGAAGAGACGAGCTCTGGGTGGTGGTTGTTGGAGTCTTTGGGCAGGAGTATTATCGGAATCTGGAAGCTCCATTTAATAATGGGTTCCCAAGACACCCCCCATGTGAATGAGTAGGGGTACAATGTAATAAAAACAATAGACAAGTTTTTTTTCAACTCCTTTATTAAAAAAATAAAAAACAATGTCCCCCCTGATGTAGATCCATCATCAACCATGACGCCTGCCGCACCGCCGGACATGAAAAAAAAAAAAAACTATCCGCACTCATTGATGGCTGACCACCAAATGCCTCCTACGACAGTTCTTAACAAGGTAAGGGGTGGGGCCACCTGTTGACTGCACCTGCTGGCCCTGTCCCCTTTTGACATCACCAACCCACTATGCACAGGTCAGGGATGTCAGTAGGGGGTGGGACCACCAAGTTACATCACCAGGTAACGCCGTCCCTTACCTATTTAAGAACTGTCCCATGGCGGAGGAGACATTCAGCAGTCAGCTTTTGTCCCGATACCACTTTTTTAGGGCCGAGTACAAGCACCGATACTTTTTTTCAAGTACTCGCCGATACCGAATACCGATACTTTTTTTAAATGTGTCCCCAAATGCAGCCATGTCCCCCCACATATATTGCAGCCATGTCCCCCCACATATATTGCAGCCATGTTCCCCCACATATATTGCAGCCATGTTCCCCCACATATATTGCAGCCATGTTCCCCCACATATATTGCAGCCATGTCCCCCCACATGGATTGCAGCCATGTCCTGTCCCCCATATTGCAGCCATGTCCTGTCCCCCATATTGCAGCCATGTACTGTCCCCCATATTGCAGCCATGTACTGTCCCCCATATTGCAGCCATGTCCCCCCACATGGATTGCAGCCATGTCCCCCCACATAGATTGCAGCCATGTCCCCCCACATAGATTGCAGCCATGTCCCCCCACATAGATTGCAGCCATGTCCTGTCCCCCATATTGCAGCCATGTCCTGTCCCCCATATTGCAGCCATGTCCCCATACCTGTAGTAGATGCTGCCGCCGCCGCCGGGTTAGTCCCCGCGCAATACAGCGAGCATTGCAAGCTTTTGTTTGTATACTTGTAATGCCCGCCTCGCCATGTATAGACACTCCCCTTCTCGGGATTGGACGGATCCGTCCATTCCCAAGCAAGGGGGAGTGTCTATACACGGGGTCGGCTGTATGCGGCGGTGGCGGGGGGGGGAAGTATTCTATTTAGGTACAAGCACTCCTGCAAATACTCGGTAACCCTAGTCATAAGTGAAGCTTTTTTTTTGGGGGGGGGGTCCAGCGGTTCAGTGGGTGTCAGGGGGACATTGTTTTTACTTATTTTTGACAGTGTGGGGGGGGGCAGGATCTGGGGGCCCCCTTGTTAGAGGGGGTTTTCAGATTCCGATAAGCCCCCTACTCACAGACCCCCACAAACCCTGGCCAGGGTTGTGAGGAAGACATGGGGACAAGGGTCCAGATTCACATACATCGGCGCATATTTATGTCATCGTAGCGTGCCATCTCTTTTACGCTACACCGGCGCAGCGCGGAGAGGCAAGCATGGAATTCACAAAGCAAATAAATGAATGAATGACTTGTATAGCGCAACGCATGCGAACTGAATCGCCCCTGGGCGCTTTTTCCAGCCAGTGTCTGCTTGGCTGGTGCGGTCATTTTTACCCCGTAGGATCTTGACACGCTATGGACACACAGTCATACACACATATATACATATATACTGGGCCAATTTGGACGAGATCCAATTTACTTACCCGCATGTCTTTGGACCTCCCAACTCTGCGCTGGCGTAGCGTATATTTCGTAGGCGTAAGTGGAAGTGGGCTGGAAGTGGGCGTGATCCATGCTAATGAAGCGTGACCCCATGCAAATGATGGGACGGGCGCCAGACAAGTACTTAAAATTAGGGCTGTTACTGATCAAAAATTTTTGTTCGATTAATCGACTAATTTCGATTAATTATAACGCACATACAGATCCAACTACTTTTAGCTGATCTCCTTGCCGGCTGATTCCCAGTGCAGCTCCCAAACACTGGGACAATGGAGAGCAGGATACAAAAAACACACAAAGGTGCAGCGCTCGATGGGAATAGCATTAAAACTTTTATAATCTTCAAGTAGGTAACAAAATAAATATTGCACTGGAGAAAAAATCGATGTAGCTACATAAACTGTAAAAATGGTGCGAGTAATACCAAACGGTACCAGAAGCAGTCATAAAAACATGTAGCTAAGTATGATACTGGTATAAAAGTGTGTACAACGATGCCACTGCTGAATCCAGATGAGGAGGGGTTACCATCAGTCCGTCGGCATGTAGATGTCCCATGAAGGGAACTATCACAACTCCCAGTGGATGGTTGTACAATCCCAGGGTGATAGAGGGAAGTGATAGAGGGAAGTGTAACAGCCCTTGCGTGTGGCAGATAGTAAGGTCCCGCCGACATGCAGATATGAAGGCACAGCTAAGGAGCCCTTCAGATGGACACTGCAAGCCCCGCCGGTGTCCGTGACAATACCGGATCTCCGACGGAACTACCTGAAGGCCCAGAAGCTGGCGATGAGGTGAGTACCAATCAAAATAATTTTGATCGATCAAAAAAATTAAAGATTAATCGATTAATTAAAAGTTAATTTGCACAGCCCTACTTAAACCGAACTGCGCATGTGTCGAGACGTGGACGTATCCCCGTGCGCATGCACACAACCACGTCGGAACAACTGCCTAAGATACGCCGGATCTCTGTGTACGCCGTGAACGTAACCTACGCCCAGCCACACCCACGTCGGCCCATATTCACAGACGTCCAACGTACAATACGTAGGCTTGTGTTCCCTGCTCCATACCTTTGCATGGGTTGCACCTCATCTATGGGGAATAACTTTACGCCAAACGTAAAACTTACTCAAACATAGTAAATCATGCGCCGGGCGCAAGTACGTTCGTGAATCGGCGTATCTCCCTCATTTGCATATTTGAATAGAAAATCAATAAGAGGGCCAAATGCGTCCAGCCTAAATATGCGCCCACTCTCCTCTTTCTCTGCTCTCTTTCCCTCTGTCTTTTCTTCCTCTCTTGTCTTGACCCTTATAGTTAACATAATATATTGGTTGAGGAAGCTTTGGACCATAAGGGTTCCCTCGTTCTGTTTCTTAGTTTTGTTTTGTAATTATACCCTTAGTGTTAGGTGTTACTGGTAGGCAACTAGTCGACACCTAGGAGTTTGGAATCTTTTCCTTCCGTCTGCTTTTAGAATTTCCAGGACCCTAATACCTTGTTAGCCTTCATTCAGGTATCATTCTGTTAGTGGTTTAGACTTTCTATCCATTTTCGGGGTATGTATCTCGGAGCAAATGCTACATGGGGGGTTAGCTCCAGACACCTCCTGCGCAGCATGATCCCACTTGGGGCGCGGAGGGAGAATGGAGCAGAAGCTACAATCGCCTTATTTTGTAATTGTTTGATATGCTCTTTCATGCTTTTGTGGATACAATCTCTCTTTGCCTTATACCTGACTTTGACCAATGTTTGCCTTACCTTGTATTATTACAAACCTTCAATAAAAATATTTGAACGAAAATATGCGCCCACTCTACGCCGGCGTAGGCAAGTTACGTCGGTGGGATGAAGTCAGTTTTTAGGCGTATCTGAGTTTGTGGGTCCGGCGCATATTTGTACTTGGAGATACGTCGGTGTAAGTGCTTTGTGAATCCGGGGCCAAGGTGCTTTGGGGACATGAAGCCTCAGTGATAAGATCAGGGGAACTCATTTCATGGGGAGTTTCCTCATTTCTTCAGAATGTCTGTTGGCTCACTTCCATATTTGTGACTATCGGGGTGATATGAATCTACATTTCCTATTAGTCAACAATTAGATTTCTTTTCTTAGTTCTGTGTCATTCTAAATGATGGATTGAAGATCACGATCTTTCGGGACTTTTTTTGTCTTTTCTAAGAGAAGAGAAATCATGCAAATTTCCTTTGTCACATTTCTTGGTAAGTAAAAGTCTGTTATGTGATTGGCAGGGATACATCTCAGTGTGCTGAGAATCATTGACATGGAACGATCATTTCATACACAGGCAGATATTGACTGCCTGGATGAGGCACTTCTCTCACACGAGGGCTATATACACAGCAAACGATGAGGAATTTTTAGGATTCAAATTGGCAACATTTTGGTAATGTCATAGGCGTGCACACTGGGTGTGCCGGATGTGCCTGGGCACACCCTAATGCCCAGGCACACCTGACACACCCCAGGGCTTTTTTGCTGGCAAAATGTGTGAGATTTCTTTTTCTCTCACCTCTGGTAGCTGAAAGTGGGACGATTTGTCATGGAGGATGTGTAACTCCTGTGGGAACTGCGGAGTAATGAGCCAGTCAGCCGCATTTTCCGATGCTGACTCTGTAGTTTCCGGCTACAATACATCATCATCCCTGTCAGCTGAAGACTAGTGATGAGCGGAATACGCCATATTCGATTTTGCGATATTTCACGAATATATAGAAGAATATTTGCGAAATATTCGTTAACATCGAACAATCAAAAAATTTTTTGCGAAATTTCGCTAATGCGAATGCGAAATTGATTACGAAATTCTTGTCAACACGCGAAAACGGAGATCATTTCCTGGATTACTAAACTAATATGCACTAAACACACTGGGGTAGTCTCACATAGATCAGTGGATCTTTTGATCCGCATGATCTATGTTTTTTACGATCCGCCTGCGCCAGTTTTTGAGGCGAGTGCTGTATTCAGAAAGCACTTGCCTCGTAATTAGCCCTGGCGGATCGTAAATCCCCCGGCGGAATGCAAATTCCACAGCTAGGGGGAGTTTACTATTTAAACCACGCGCGTCCCCGCGCCGATCATACTGCGCATGCGCCGCCGGCTAAATTTCCCAGCGTGCATTGCCTCAAATGACGTCGCAAGGACGTCATTGTTTTCGTCGTTAACGCAATTAACGTATGGGCGTATTCCCGAACGACTTACGTAAAAAATTCAAAACTCGACGCGGGAACGACGGCCATACTTAACATAGGATACCCCGCACTTACCCCGCATATAGCAGGGGTAACGATCCGCCAGAAAAAGCCGAACGCAAACGACGTAAAAAAAAAAGCGACGGCCGGGCGTTCGTTTTTGAATCAGCGGTTCTCCTCATTTGCATATTCGTCGCGTATAGTAATAGAAGCGCCACCTAGCGGACGGCGGGAGATTGCAGCCTAAGATCCGACAGTGTAACTCACTTACACCAGTCGGCTCTAAGGGAGATCTATGCGGAACCTGATTCGAGGAATCAGCCGCATAGATCCGAGCGTCGGATCTCAGAAATACGATGGTGTATCAGTAGATACACCGTTGTATCTCTATGTGAATCTACCCCACTAACTCTACTTACACAAACTTATATGACTAAACTAAAGCAAATTTTTTTTATACACAAAACACAGAAGGGCGGAGAAAGTATTCGCGAATATTCATAATACGAATATTCGCATTGCGAATATTCAGCAACATAAAAGGATTGCCTCAGCTACTCGGCCCAGGGTCTCTCTCTAATCATACCAGCAATGCTTTTAGACGTCGATGGAGATCACTAGGATGTGATCTGTTTTAAAAATAAATTTGAAAAAATACGAATATTCGCAATAGCGAATATTCACAGCGATATTCGAGTTATTCGCGAATACTCGAATATGCAATATTCGTAACGAATATTCGCAATGCGAATATTTGTGAGCAACACTACTGAAGATCACTCCGCCGCCTGCTGTCAGAGATGAAGCACGTGAACTTCAGAAAGCATCAGAAAACTCCTGACTGCTCACTTCACAGCTGTGACTGCAGTCCTCACAGGAGTTACCCGCCATCCTATCCCCTGTGTGCCAGAAGACATCTTTCTGATCTCCTCTATGATGCAGCATTTGGGGGGGAAACTGTCTCTCTCCTCGGTTCCTGTCTGGCTGAGTCAGTCGGGCGGGGGTTTCAGTGCCTTCCACAGGTGGGAGAAAGAGCAGGAAGAGGAAGAGATCATCACACACCGACTGAGTGCACCCCGGATCTCTTTCCCCTTGTCCAGCACACAGCACAGCTCTTCCTAGGGATGATGAAGATCTGAAGACAGATAGCAGCCCTTCACCTGTGAGTACCGACCTCCTCTGCCTTTTTCACTATACAATTATGTGCTGTAAACCTGCCCTGTACTTTGCAGGTTTACTGACAGAGAAAGTACAATTCTTGAACAGGTAAGAAATTCCTGGGACTTCTGAGGTGTTACACAAATTTATTCCCACATACACATTATATTCTGTTAAAAAATGTTTTTTAAAGCGGAGTTCCACCAAAAAATTGAACTTCCGCTAATCCCACTCCTCACCCCCTTACATGCCACATTTGGCATGTAATTTTTTTTGGGGGGGAGTGGGGGATTAAGGAGGAGTGGGACTTCCTGTGCCACTTCCTCCTTACGCCGAGGGGCTGGTTAGGTGATTAAGCTTAATCGCCTACGGCAGCCCCTCCCTGTAGGCGATCACATGGGACACATGACAGGTCCCATGCGATCGCCTGTCCAATCAGCGGCGGGCCGCACTGCTCGCCCATGCGCAGTGCCGCTCGCGCATGCGCAGTGGGTGCCCAGCCGAAGGCTGTCACGGCCGGGTGCCCACAGTTGCGATGAGGACGCCGGCCGGGGAGGGGGGGGAGAGGAGCGGAGCCCTGGTCGGCGCATCACTGGAACGCAGGAGCAGGTAAGTGAATGTTTATTAAAAGCCAGCAGCTACACTTTTCAGCACCTGCCGCCACTGACCTAAAATATGCATCAACTGCAACCTGTATAGGTGTGAAGCAGGCCTAAAGGAGGAGTTTACCTTTTAGAACATGTTGCATGTTACACCCGTATACAGGGTTTAACATGTGTTAGTTGCCCCCTCCCCGTGCCCTTTGCCATCCCCCAGTGATCTCCACCTCCCCCAGTGCTCTACAGCCCCCCATGATCTCTGACACCCACCTGGGGGTTTAACATGTTTTAGTTGCCCCCTCCCCTCCTCTGCACCCACACAGCCTCATCATTAAGGCTGGATTCACACCTATGGCATTTTTAGTGCTTTTTGCATTTTGCAGATTTTCACTACATAACGTATTCCATAGGAAACCGAGTTAAATGGACTGTAGTGCAAAAAATGCATAGGTGTGAATCCAGCCTTATGCCGCGTACACACCATCACTTTATGCGATGGAAAAAAAAACAACGTTTTCTGTGAAGTAAAAAAGGACGTTTTTGAAACTTCAATTTTCAAAGACGACGTTGCCTACACGTTTTTTCACAATGCTCGAGCAAAGCGAGGTTACGTTCACCACTCTTTTCCATTGAAGCTCGCTTCATAACTAGTTTCTGGGCATGCGCGGGTTGAAAAAACAACGTTTTGAAAAACGACACAAAAAATGGAAGCATGCTTCACAAGACACTCGGTGGAAACGAGGCACTCCAGCTCCTCCCCTACAGTCTAGACAGCTCTGCATGATGTGATTACTCTCGGGGAAATGCCCCCGTCTATCGGGAAACCCCCCTGTCTATCGGGAAATGCCCCTGTCCACCGGGGAACTGCCGCAGCCTGGCTACCGACTGGAAAACCGGGGACAAATGGGGTCCGGGGATCGTAGCCAGAAAAACGGGACAGTCCCCGGAAAACAGGGACATCTGGTCAGACTACTGTGGGACCATGATGTCACTTTATCTCATTGACAGTTTACCCCACCGCTGCAATCCACAGAACCCAAGTACAGATTGTTACCCCGTCCATCTATCTAATACCTCAGCTGCTGACCAGAGTTACCATTTGTGTAGGACATTACCCATAGGTGTGCGCAGCCTATTGCATTAGGGTGTGCACCCAAGTGGTGAACGTAACCTCGCTTTGCTAGAGCATTGTGAAAAAACGATGGTGTGTAGGCAACGTCGTCTTTGAAAATTGAAGTTTCAAAAACGTTGTTTTTTACTTCACAGAAAACGTCGTTTTTTTTCCATCGCATAAAGTGATGGTGTGTATGCGGCATAAGGCTGGATTCACACCTATGCATTTTTTGCACTACAGTCCATTTAACTCGGTTTCCTATGGAATACGTTATGTAGTGAAAATCTGCAAAATGCAAAAAGCACTAAAAATGCCATAGGTGTGAATCCAGCCTTAATGATGAGGCTGTGTGGGTGCAGAGGAGGGGAGGGGGCAACTAAAACATGTTAAACCCCCAGGTGGGAGTCAGAGATCATGGGGGGCTGTAGAGCACTGGGGGAGGTGGAGATCACTGGGGGATGGCAAAGGGCACGGGGGTGGCAGCAGAGAGCATGGGAGGAGGTGGAGAGCACAGGGGGTATGTGAGGATCAATGGGGGGCTGGAGAGTACTGGGGAGAGGCGTAGGGCAGCGTAGAGCATAGGGGGAGGTGGAGAGCACAGGGGGCTAGAGAGCACTGAGGGAGAGGCAGAGGGCAGAGGGGGGCAGCCTAGAGCATGGGGAGAGGTGGAGAGCACAGGAGGGAGGTGGAGTGAAGAGGGGGGCTGGAGAGCGCTGGGGCAAATAGAGAGCACTGGGGGAATAGAGAGCACTGGGGCAGCCTAGAGCATGGGGAGAGGTGGAGAGCACAGGAGGGAGGAGGAGAGCACAAGGGGGGCTGGATAGCACTGGGGGAGAGGTGGAGGGCACAGGGGGCAGCGGAGAGCATGGGGGCAGCGGAGAGCAAACGGGACAGTTGGCAAGTATGAGACATACGATCAAACTTCCAGCATCATTTCAAAAAGACAAAAAATGTGTTCTTTTGCAAAGCATAACCTCCCCACGCATCGGAACGTGCATCCATTCTCCCCCTCATCTCAAACTGCTGCTAGGGAGGTCATGTTCACTTCTCCTTTTCTGGCCTGACTCTACCTATTGGCTGTGGGACTGGTGATGTCACAACATCTCTTTGGCCAACCCAATGGAATGACTGGTGACATTTTATGCTTTAACTTGCTGCTGCCTGCTTGTACTTTAATATAAAGCTCTATGGACTGAAATACTGAATCCTCCAGTCCTTTGTGCAGATCACTTTGGAAATATTGGAGAATTGTTTTGCCTATTTTTGCCATTAGGTTGTCCTTTTCCTGCACATTTGATATAACAGTAAATTTGGGAAGTCTTCAGTCCACTATACCTTAGTAATATTAATCTGGATTTTGGGGTCCAGTAAACATGTGTGAACACGGAGTGGATAGGGTGGGAAGGGGAGACAGAATCGCGATAGCGAAATTTCGCAATCGCGAATTTCGCAATCGCGAATTTTGCAATAGCGAAATTTCGCAATTTTTTTTTTTATATATAAATATCGAATATTCGTGATATTTTATAAAAAAAAAAAAATCGCGAAATTTTGCATTAGCGAAATTTCGCATTGGCATTGGCATTTTTTTTTGTGTTTTTATAAAATATCACGAATATTCGATATTAACGAATATTCGCGACCACATATGTGAAATTTCGCTTTTTTTTTTTTTTTTATAAAATATACCGAATATTCGTAAATATCGCATTGGCGAAAATTCGCAATTTTTTTTTTTTTTCATAAAATATCACGAATATTCGCTAAATATCGCGAGATCGAATATGGCGTATTCCGCTCATCACTACTGTATACTCTGTCCTGTGATGCTGGGGCTTTTTACTCTGTCCTGTGATGCTGGGGCTGTATACTCTGTCCTGTGATGCTGAGCTGTATACTCTGTCGTGTGATGCTGGGGCTGTATACTCTATCCTGTGATGCTGAGCTGTATACTCTGTCGTGTGATGCTGGGGCTTTATACTCTGTCCTGTGATGCTGAGCTGTATACTCTGTCGTGTGATGCTGGGGCTGTATACTCTGTCCTGTGATGCTGGGGCTGTATACTCTGTCCTGTGATGCTGAGCTGTATACTCTGTCGTGTGATGCTGGGGCTGTATACTCTGTCCTGTGATGCTGGGGCTGTATACTCTGTCCTGTGATGCTGGGGCTTTATACTCTGTCCTGTGATGCTGAGCTGTATACTCTGTCGTGTGATGCTGGGGCTGTATACTCTGTCCTGTGATGCTGGGGCTGTATACTCTGTCCTGTGATGCTGGGGCTTTTTACTCTGTCCTGTGATGCTGGGGCTGTATACTCTGTCCTGTGATGCTGAGCTGTATACTCTGTCGTGTGATGCTGGGGCTGTATACTCTGTCCTGTGATGCTGGGGCTTTATACTCTGTCCTGTGATGCTGGGGCTGTATACTCTGTCCTGTGATGCTGGGGCTGTATACTCTGTCCTGTGATGCTGAGCTGTATACTCTGTCCTGTGATGCTGAGCTGTATACTCTGTCGTGTGATGCTGGGGCTGTATACTGTAAGGTACCTGTAAAAGGTAGTGTCCGAAGTGGAACAAGTATGCTGGAGATCCAGGCAAAGCGTCGTCAGGCAGATACGGTCGGCAACGGATCAGGCAAATAGTTTACAATCGGATTCCCGGAGAAGGGTCAGGCAGGCAAAGGTCATACACGATCTGGCGGTAAGGTACAAAATCAGCAGGCTGTAGAATAGTCGGGATATCAGGCAGGCGTTCAATACAAGGAAGATCACTGAAGACAAAACACCCAGGAAGTAATCCAAATAAACGGGCGCTGAGTGATGACCTTACTTCCTATTTAAAGGCTGTCCAGAATGAGAATTGTCCACAGCTGACAGCAGGTGGAGCTAGTGAGTCCGAGGTAGTGTTGAACACAATAAGGATATTCTCAAGGTCTAGATCTGTTCTGTGGCACAGCAGGTAAGGCTATGGTTTAGGAGACCAGGAAGACCCAGGTTCGAATACACCCAGGGACATGACATATACTCTGTCCTGTGATGCTGAGCTGTATACTCTGTCCTGTGATGCTGAGCTGTATACTCTGTCCTGTGATGCTGGGGCTGTATACTCTGTCCTGTGATGCTGGGGCTGTATACTTTGTCCACTTAAGCCTGTGAATTTGTTAGATACCGTTATACGAGTTATGCATTGCGGCACTACAAGTAGCAGGAGATATAGACTCGTAGGAGAAACGGACTACATTTCCCGCAATGCTTTGCCCTCCAAGAGGATGTGACGTTTCACTAGACCGGTGGAGGAGGTTACTTAGGGAAGGGGAGTGACACCTTTTCGCTCTCTGGGGACCCACCTTCTCTCCTGTGCAGAGCTGCTGACGGAGACTGCCGTGTCCTAGGCCGGAAGCCTGGGCCTAGATTTGCAGAGAGACCAGCAATCCAGACGGAAGCAAGACCCCAACTCCAAGCCAATGTTCCCGGAGATTGAAGAGGCTGAAAAACTGTAGCAGTGTGACATCTTCGTCCGGGATCCAGTGTGTGTTCTGGAGCAATACCTGAGCAGCGGGGTCCCTTCTTCTTCCTGAGGAGGAATCAGGCGGGTCGGCCTGTGGGTGAGAGAGCACCTGCTCAACTTTTGACTACCGGGTTATCACAGACACCCAGTTTCTATTTGCCAGTTACGGACACACGTTTGGCCTGTAGCTAAAACTCAGAGGCCTAGTTAAATACCTCAATGTTTCATAGTAGTGGAAGACGCTGACGAGCGATCAACTCCACCACGTTCTACTGCCATAGACATTCTGTTGGGTGATTCTTTCTTGTAACCGTTACCTGTGGATTACAAAATAACGTGCACCAACCGGCCACTACGCGAACATTGACTAATCTATAGGACTGTCCGCTAGGGACGCTCGCGAGCATAGACTGATCCTGAGTTTAGGCGGTTGGTACCACTCTTAGGTATAGAATATCTTGTTAAATTACATTAACTGCTGATTCTTGCAAGGGCCCTTGCGAATCAGTTTTAGTTACTGCTGTTTGATTGTGTTTGTATTTAAACCCTATGCCTGTCGCTTCTAAGTGCCCTTACAGTAAACTTACCCCTTTATAGTCAATCATATTCATTGTGTGGAGTGTATTTTCTCGCCTGGAGGGGCCGTACCACCACAGCAGGTAATTCATTGTCATACTGCCATCGCATACTGTATGTCTGCTATTGTGACTCCACCCAGTAGGGGTCACGCTATCCTACTGCCAGGTTTCTGATGTGTCAAGGGCGGGTTCAAGCCAATTAAACAGGAGTGAGCTGAGCGAAAGAGAGTAGATCCCAAAAATCAACCAGCGGCCCTTTCGGGGGTAGCGCTACATGTACATTTCTTCTATTCAAATTGGGTAAAAATGAAAGCTCTTTAGACCATTGTCTCTTCTGAATAAATGTTCTTCTATTGTGGGTAGTAGAACCCCCTCCCCTCCCCCTCCCCTTATGGTCATAAAATGGAGATGAGAAGAAAAGGAAATACATCCGTATTTTCTAATTTCTCAATTAAATTTACTAAAACTCCTCCAGCCCCATCCACTGTGGGCCTGGGAAGTCACCTCATCTCATTGGCCAACCCAATGGGAAATATTCTGATAAAGTTTAGCAAATCTGAATCCTGAAAACTCAACCTGAATTCATGCCGGACCCCAAATCTGGATCTTAGTCATAGTTTGCTGTACAATCTGCCCTCCGGAGAGAGAAGTGGCCTCATCCAGGAAATCAAGGTGTGCCCACTTAGGCCCTGTACACACGATCAGAGCGGTTCGATGAGAATGGTCCGACGGACCGTTTTCATCGGGCCACCGCTGAAGTGGTCTGATGGTCTGATGTGCGTACACACCATCAGTCCAAAATCCGATCGGGACAGAACACGGTGACATAGAACACAACGACATGCTGAAAAACAAAGTTCAATGCTTCCAAGCATGCGTCGACTTGATTCTGAGCATGCGCAGGTTTTTGGTCTGATGCTTTTGTGTACTAACCATCGTTTTGGTCCGTCGGACAGGTGTCCATTAGACAAGCAAGTTTGAAAACTTTGGTCCGATGGACAACTGTCCGATGGGCCGTACACACGACCAATTTGGTCCGATGAAACTGGCCTTAAGGCCAGTTTCATCAGACCGGTCTGATCGTGTGTACGCGACCTTATGAAGTGATTGATCAATATTAATGATTCCTGAGATGGATTCCTGACAAACCAGAGATCAGACTTTTACTTATCAAGAAATGTGACAAATAAAAGACACACATTCCAGGTTCTTAGGAATCATTTCTAAGTTTATGATGCAGAAAGTAAATGTTATAAATCCTTTATTACCAATGATTTATGACTAAGGCAACAAAACCAAAACTATAATCTGAATGGTTATTGAATAATCAGTATATAGTGTGATAACACCATGATAGAGGACACAGGTATGAACATAAGATAACAGACTTTCTGAAGAAATCAGAAACAATTGAGTCCTGTCTCTGATACTTTTTTTTATTTGCACTAACATGCAATTTTTCAGGACAATTGTATAACAGACGTACCTTACTGCTTAAACCACCCTTTTGACTCCAACTTCTTACCCATAACCTGAGTAACGAGACCACACTGACATTGGAGTAAAACATAGGCTGTAGCAGCCTTATTTATTAAACACGTATTTTCAAAATGAACACAAACATAAACATCTGATCTCAAAAACCCATCAGTCCATCCTATCGTTGGTCTTTGCGGGAACCTCAATTACCATTTTGTAAATACTGCACTGCGGTAACTCTCAGTCTGATCATAGGCCTCAAGCCGACAGGCTGGCTCAGAGACTACCACTGACCGCAGTGCACCCGTTACCATAACATTCCAGCTAAACCTCCAAAAGCTGAAATACCACCCTCAGGACCCATACAACCGATAGGTCCTGAACTCTTCCTTCTGAGGTATCTTCCTTCACCTGCAAAAACCAATACCCGCCACAGCACTCAAGGGAAAAACCTTACCCTTGGGTGCCCCTCCACAATCTCAGAGCTCTCTGTATTCCATCCTGCAGCCCCACATATCAATCATCAATCCTCACAGCAATTAGGTGCACTCCATCACCCCAAAGGTATCTCCGGGTATCCACCTCCAACTCCAAATGCCTTATCACCAACCCACATTCTTCACCACAAATCTACTCGCATCCTGATTAATTTTCTTACAAGCCCTGTTAATACCCTTCAACGACCGCCATTCTCCAGGTGCTCCGAGCTACAATGTCCAACCACACAATTATCATGTCCGGGAATGCCATGCCGAGATGCAAGAAATCGAGCTTGATGTCCCGCGTAATGTCTAACATTGACCTAACCCCTAAATTATTGCCACCCACGTGTAAAATTAAAACGTCAGGCGGCCTATCCAAATGAGCAAAACGATGCCCCTCTGGAACCATTCTACTCCATAGCATCCCCGGAACTCACAGCCAGCAAACACAAGCTTCCTTTCTCGGAATACCCAACTGCCGATCTTCCGGCCTAACATCAGCCCTCTTAGCCCCACAAAACACAAAAGATTGGCCCAGTATCCAGATCAGGCCTTGCACGCTCCTGAAAGAAAAGAAAGACAAACAACCACCATGACCTCAGCAAGCCCAACAACCATAACAGCCATATACACACCACCCCCCAGCCCTCGGCTATTCCAACCCTACTAGCAAAGGGGGTGAATGTACAGGTTAAACCTGCGGTATTCCCACCGACCAATGCGATTAACCGCCTCTGCATCCATCCCGCACCTAGCCGTCGCCGCATCTATCCTGAAGGAGTGAGAAGAAAATTCCTTTTCTACCAAACCCAACGCTCATAAAACATTTCCAAGAAAAAACATAAACAAATTGAAATTTGGATAACGAGGACCCATCCGCATGCATTAAAAAAAAGACCCCGCAGCTGCAGGGCGCACCTTCAAAAAAACCTCACAGCCCTACCATACATAGAGGCAAGCAATGCAAGGCGAAGACCTGCACCATCTTGCCCCTACCCACCTGATCCGTCTTGGGTCTCTGTAGCACCAACGACAACCCCTCATCTATACATATTACCTTGTGACCCAAAATCCCACCTTGCACTTTTTTGGAAGGGCTGATCAGGTCATTAATCCTAGAGGCCCCAAAAAATGCCAACGAGAACGCCACCCTAAACAAAGAAACCTCATAGTCTGATGAACACAAACCCGTTAACTGCGCTAAAATACCCTCAAGGACATCAAACTAAATCGGACGCCTGGAGTCCCTGTGCTGACTAGAGTGCCGATAGCCTTTGAGTGCCTGCCGCAACCAAATATCAGTACCCTGTTTGTACTCGCTGCACCTACCCTGCCTTTAATCCATCTGCCTTTTCTCTGCTGCCTGCAACAACCCCACAAAAACTTCCACTAGCCACTGTTCCCTCTTCCTCACCGTGCTCCAGCCCTTCTCTTCAATCTGGTACACCCCCTTACCTACAACCTTGCAGTCACCTACAGAACGGCAGTGGCTTAACCAAAGAAAAAACTGAAGTTTTTCCCATCCCACACATTAACCCAACCTGCCTCCACACCAACCGATTTGCTCCAGTCTCCCTCCATGCCAACCTAGCTACACCAGTCTGCCCCCATGACAGCCGAACTGATCCGGTCTGTTTTCATCCCAGCTGATCCACTTCAGTCTGCCTCTGTGATTGCCAATGAGGTCAGTCTAGCTTCTGTTGATCCTGAACCTAAAGACCCACCTGACAATTTCTTCCTTACTTCCCAGTCTGAAGTCCCGGCCCGTGTCCCAGCCTGAATTTCCGGTGCCACGACGTTTTTAAACCCGCGCATGCTCAGAAGCAAGTTATGAGACGGAGCTTGAATGGAACAGAGTGCCGTCGAACGTGGTGTACGTCACCACGCTTTGCTAGAGCATTTTGGAAAAATGATGGTGTGTATGCAAAATCGTTTTGGAAAATGAAGTTTGAAAAAGGTTGTTTTGTTTCATCACAAAAAGTGATCGTGTGTACGCGGCATTAAGATTAATTGGCAGAAGTCTTTTCTAATGCCAATGCATCGAGAGGGGGAAATGGAGGAGATGACGGAAACTCCACTTAAGATAGTGGACTCCTTTAAATATTTAGGGATCCACATAACAAGACAATCCCAGGCGGCATTGGAGGCCAATGTTTATCCATTGAATGGAAAAAGTTGGCTCATGTGTGGTGGCATAACGTTGCCATCATCCCTTGATCAATAGAAAATCGAATACCTCTAAATGGGTGGGATTTTCTAGGCAAGAGTAATTGTGGATGACAACTAGGTCATAAAAATAGTAATTTATTACAAAATAATTGATAGACAGACTAAGTATCACAATTTAAACACTATCAAAATACATTATAAAACCGTGATTCTAGAGA
Source organism: Rana kukunoris (assembly GCA_029574335.1). Lineage (NCBI taxonomy): Eukaryota > Metazoa > Chordata > Amphibia > Anura > Ranidae > Rana > Rana kukunoris. The sequence continues at coordinate 743,309,909 of CM056049.1, read as the reverse complement.
AGTACTGTAGATCACCCCATGCCCCAGGACAAGGCTAAGGGCAGAGACAATTTTCCAACGCGTTTCAAAAATGTTCTTCTTCAGGGAAAATTGTACAGTTATTTCCTCTATGACAAAAAAATAGAAAAAAAACACAAAAACAAAGAAAAACAAAATAGGTTACATGATCAGGTGCATATACATATGGGCACATATATGGCACAAATAGGGCATGAGTAGGGAAGGAGAAGGTGGGAGGTTCAGGAACCCAAAAGGGGAAAGGAAACCTCCATCGTAAACTCACCCTCTCCCAAACAAGAAGTGCTTGGATTTCCCTAGGGAAGACGTGAGTGTCCCAAAACAACCGCAGTGGCAGGATCGGATGATACCTCGAATGTCCAAAGGGTGTCTCCCATCTCTAAGGGCCCCCAAACCATGGGGGGTGGACAAAAAAGAATAGATTCCACTTTTTGATCAACAATAACCAACGGTAGTCCCAGCTATAATGGTCAAGCAAACAGTACGTAAGTAGTTGTTGTTTCAACAATAAAAAACAAGAAACAAAGAACATACGAAAGGAAAAAAGAGGCCGAAGGCACACTCACCAATTCACGGGAGAGAAGCCCCAATCACTGAAGGTTTGACCAGACGGCAATCTCCAAAGAGGAGAATCCAAAAATACAACCAAAATTGTGCGGGACAAACGCCATATGTCTTCCCACTCCTTCAGGAGATGGGAGAGGTGTATGCTGAATCAAGGCCCCCCTGACATCCTTAAATACTTACCTAGGTGAAGGTGATAGACCCCTTAACTTGAAATCCTCCCATTTGACAGCAAAAAAGGCGGCAAAATACTATATATGAAATTCCTGTGATAGAACAGGTGCAGAGAGCGCCATTGTATCTCTGCGCCTGCCGCGTGCACCGCATTCAAAAACAAAAACAAAAGAGTCGCGCATAAGAATGACATCACCACACCGTGTATTACGCAACGCTATCATGATGAGATAGGTGCAGAGAACGCCATTGCGTCTCTGCATACGCCGCGCGCACCGCGTCCCCAACATAAACATGGCGCGCCTAGATGACGTCACCGCACCGTGTATCACGTGACCCCCGCGCGTCACATTTAACCCAACGTGACGGGACCAACACGCTTGCCCATACATCATCACTGGTGCGTCCGACAAGCCTGGTGTCCGCACGGAAGGTAAACTAGCACCAAAAGTCTGTCACTTGCAAACCAAAGCATAGTGACAGTGGTACTAGTGACGGCATGAGAGCGGATGTGTCAGTGTAACCAAATATGTACACAGTGGTGGGTAACATCTGATTTTGAAAATACAGTAAAAGATATGGGCCAAGACTTAAGGGTATCAAGACAGAAACCCTAAAAAAGGGGGGAGATTGTTTTCCCTCAACAACCAAATAGACTAGAATGACTAGATGAATGTTCCAAGAATCTGATGCAGCTGTTACAAAACGAATACAGACAACAACTCATAATACCGGACAAGGAGATTGAAGCCTTAGGCGCCGTACACACGGCCGAGGTTCTCGCTGAAAATCAGCGAGAACCTCGCTGGAATGCACATTCCAGCGAGGACCTCGGCCGTGTGTACGGTCTCAGCAAACTTCCCGTCGGGAAGCCCGTCGAGCCGAAATAGAGAGCACGCTCTCTATTTCCTCGACGGCCCGCCTGGAAGAATGGCTGGTTGCCATTCCCGACGGGCGGGTCGCCGAATTTGACGGCCGGGAGAGAACCTCGACGGGCGGAACGATGTGTTCTGCCCGTCGAGGTTCTCTGCCGTGTGTACGGCGCCTTATACATTAAGCTTACTCCATTAAAAACTCTAGAGGAATACACAAACCTAGAGCAAAAATTGAAAAATCACTTGGAAATGAATGAATGAATGAATGAAAAACTTATATAGCGCAGCACATGCAAAGTATATCGCCTCTGTGCGCTTGTTGTTCCTGTCTCCTTTGAGATCAAAAGAGATGAGTCTTAATCTTTCTCCTGAAGACTAAGTAGTTCTCCTCCAGCCGAATGCAGGCTGGTAAGGCGTTCCATAGTCTGGGACCTTGGACAGCGAATCTCCTGTCTCCTTTGGACTTGTATCTGGCTTTCGGTATCTGAAGCCGATTTTGATTGGTGGATCGTAGAATACGATTGGGATTGTGAACTTTTAATTTTTCACATAGATAATGGGGAGCATTCCCATGGATACATCTAAGCGTTAGACAGAGAGCTTTAAAGGTGATTCTGTCTTTAACTGGTAGCCAGTGCAGGGATCTCAGTGAAGGTGAGATTGATTGCCAGGGTTTTTTCCCAGTCACAAGTCTGGCGGCTGTATTTTGAACGACTTGAAGACGAGCGATTTGGTACTTGGGGAGTCCGAGGTAAAGGGCATTTGCATAGTCCAGTCTGGAGTTGACAATTGCTCCCACCACGACCGCTATGTCTTTCTTGGGAATGAAAGGCATGAGTCTGCGTAGTAGGCGCAGCAGATGGTGAGATCCGCTGACTACTGACCCTATTTGTGCGTTCATTGTCATGTCGGAGTCAAAGATGACCCCAAAACTTTTGACTTTGGCGCTAGGGGTGATGATTTTGCCCAGAATGGGCGGGGGGATCCAGGTTGTTGCCGATTGATTCCTACGCTTGGCGTGAAACAGAAGAAGTTCTGTTTTCGCTCCGTTGAGTTTAAGATAACTCTTTGTCATCCAGTCCTCTATCAAAGAGAGACAGGTCTCTAGACTGAGGTGGTGATCCTTTTTATTGCAAATGCGGAAGTACAGTTGCGTGTCGTCTGCATATGAATGATAAAGCAGTTTTTGGCTGCTGATGATTTCGAAAAGAGGACGCACATAGATGTTGAATAACATTGGCTATAGGGGAGATCCTTGAGGGACCCCGCACGATAATGTGCGTTGTTCAGAAGTGAAGGGTCCTAGCTTCAATATTTGCGATCGGTTCTCCAAAAAAGAGGAGAACCAAGATAGATCGCTTTCTGCGACTTTGGCTATTTTGGCCAGTCGAGTCAATAACAGCTTGTGATCTACTGTATCAAAGGCTGCGCTTAGGTCCAGCAGAACCAGAAGAGAAGATTCTCCTTCGTCAGAGGCCTCGAGAACGTCGTCCCATATCTTAAGCAATGCTGTTTCCGTCCCGTGTCCGGGTCGGAATCCTGATTGAAATGGGTCGAGTAAGTTGTGGGTATCTAGATGCTGTTGCAGCTGCTATTCCACTGCTTTCTCCATTACCTTGGAGAGAACATTTAGGCCTGTTATGGGGCGCCAGTTGAGTGGATCCTTAGGATCCAGGGTGGCTTTCTTCAAGATGGGTTGAATGAAGCCCTCCTTCAGCTGGGAGGGCATTATGCCCTCCCTGAAGGATTGGTTGATAAGCTGCGTGACAGGAGGTGCCAAGATGTCGGCGCATTCCTTCAGCAGTTTAGTGGGGATAATATCATTTGGCGCAGTGCTGTTGCGCAGAGTGCCAATGATATTTTTAGTGGTCTGAATGGAGATGGGTTCCAGCGTGAACTCACCTAACTGTGGTGAATTACTGCCGGTGCTATGTAAATAGCTACGGGGGGGGGGGGGCTGGGAGAGCAATTGTTTTGCTGAATGCTTTGCCGGATTGCTTCAATTTTGTTAATGAAGCAATCCGATAACTAATCGCAAAATTCTTGTGTATCCAAGTTGGGGGCTTCGAGACATCCTGGATTCATGGTCTGAGTGACCAGCTTGAAGAGTTTGCGGGGGCGGTTTAGGGCACCGTTGATAGCCTCAGAAAAATAGTTTTTCTTGGCTTCGAAGATTTGCTTGTAGTATTTTCTGGTTATTGCCTTGTAGATCGAGAGGTTCTCATCTGAAGAGCTTCTTTTCCAGGCTGCTTCTGCCCTTCTGCGCTCTTGCTTCAGTAACGCCAGCTGGTTGTTGAACCAGCCGGAGTTATTTTTCCTGATCTGGGTCTTTCGTTTCAGCGCTATCAAGTCAGCTGACTGCCATACTGCTGTGTTTATGGCCTCCAGTGTTTCTTCCGCTGTTTGGTGCGGCTGAATTGTGTTTATTTTTTCCCCTAACGTGGCTTTGAAGAGTTCCGAGTGGAGCTTCTTCTGACATCTGGTCCAGTGTGTTGTCACTGGATTTGATGTTTTTGTTAAGGGGGGGAATTCGGAAATAATGAATTTAATTGCATGGTGATCTGTCCATGGCAATGGTTCATTTTCCAAGATTTTTATTTCCAGATTTTGTCTGAAAATAAGATTGAGCGTATGACCTGAAGCATGTGTGGGCCCACGTACTAGTTGCTGAAGCCCTAATCCTTCCAGGTGGTCGATGCAGGCGTCGGCAATGGGGTCTTGCGGGGAGTTGGCCCAGAGATTGAAGTCCCCGAGCAGCAAAAGGTGTTTGCTGTTCAGGGTATAAGTGGAGACAAAGTCCGTCAAAGATGGGAGAAGCTGCGATTTTGGGCCGGGTGGCCTATAGCAGAGTAGAATCCGGACGGTCTCCTGGCCGTTTACTTGCAGTTGAAGAGTAAGGGTTTCCATGAATGGAAGAGGGTTTTGGAGGCTTGGTTTTGTGATCGCAAGACACGTCTTATGGATCACCGCCAGTTCTCCTCCTCTTTGCCCTATTCTGTTTTCCGTTATAATACGGTAGTTTTCTGGCACCAATTCTCCTAGAATGGTGTTACAGTCGGCTGTGAGCCAGCTCTCTGTAATAAAGAGGCAGTCTAAGTCATGTTGCAATAAGAAATCATGGATTTCTAATCGGTGTTTTACTGCCGATCTAGTGTTAATCAAAGCACATGATATGTGCTTAGCCTGGAGTAAATGGCTGCGACCCTTGGTAGTCGATCGTCGATCGATCCTCAAAAGTCGCAGGTTTCTAAGGGCTTTTTTGGTGGCGGCCGGCAGAATTGCGGCAAATCGATCCAGATCCCAAATGTTCTCCGCCGAGTATTGCCGATTGACCATGGCCGCCGTGGACAAAAGGGGTGGGGGGGGGTGGATTCTCAAGGATAACTGAATCCTCTGATCCTAGCTTGGTCCAGAGGAAGGCAAAAAAACCCTGACCACGCTGCGCCAATATGCTGTGGTAGGGAAAAAAATTCCTTCCTGACCCCTGAAGAGGCAATCGGGTTAAGCCCTGGATCAAGTTTTAAATGAATTTGAGAGGGGGAAGATAGGGCTGGGTGGAGCAAGATGGCCGCTGACCTGGCAGCAAGGATCCAGGCTGGGGGGTACCAGACTAAGTGGACCACTGTCTGTGCCGCCTGGGGGGCTGAGAAGAATGATCGGGGGGCAGGGGGGCTCTACTGGGGTAGGGGGGGGCTTTCTGGCCCGATTAGAGCAATAGGTGCCGATCGTTGGGGGTGGGGAGCGGCGCGCCGCTAGGCCGCGGATGAAGCCGCGGCCTTTCCTGAGTGGCGGCTGCCGCGAATCCCCAGCGACCGGCGCGGAGGGAAGAAACACAGCGCCCGAGGGTAGAGGAGGCTGGTGGGGATGGGTGGCCTATTAAGCAGAGTTGGCAGCGTGTGGGAAGCGGCACGGCGTTTAGGCCGCAAGTGAGCCCGCGGTCTTTCCTAGATCGCGGCGCCCACGATTCCCTTCAGGCTGGCGCGGTTGTCTAAGAAGAAGCACCCGAAATGGCGGGGCTGTCGGCGGGTCGGTGGTCCTGGGTCCGAAAAAGGCTGCGGCTGCGGCTTGTCCTGAAAAGGACGGCCGCTCTTGATCCCAGGGGGGCAGGCAGATTTTGCCTGTCAGATGGTATCCAAAGAAAGGGAGGAAAAAGTCTGCAGGAGTGAAGGCTGGAGGGGAAAGCTTTAGCAAGTTGATTTTAATCAAAAAAGAAAATAAATACTGGGGGGGATAAGAATGCCTTTCGTGAAGGAAGGGCATACAAATGGAATAACATCAAACAATTTAAAAACTTTAAGAAAAATCCCAAGGCTGATAGAGAAGGTAAAAATAGGGATTATTGCTCTGACACACCCTCTAACTCTTCCTCCTCTATGTCCTCCAATACAGGGCGTGCCCCATCCAAAAGAAAGGGAGCGTCTTCCAAACAAAACATCGAAGGGGAGGTAAAACAAGCAAACAAAAAGGCCTTAACTGACTCACAGATGTCCCTGTCACAAAATAGAAGTGGTGCACCCAATGGTGAAATAACCAATGGGGACACTAGGGACCCTCCACCCAGTAGAAATTGATTGTTTCCAAAAAAGGATACTGGGACTATTCCCAAAATCCCACGTACAATACTTGATAATTTTTTGGACAAAAGGGGGGTGCCGTTAGTACCCCCAAATCCAATACTAATGGAAATCCACCCTGTGTCCCCGAACACGGGACAGGAGGGGGCCTTAATATCATAAATCTTTCCTCACACAATCTTACACCAACAGAACATGAAGTACTATCATTTGAACTCTCGTTCTGTCCGAATAGTGGCATGGACACTTTCGCTCGCAGGCTTTTCTACAAAAGCCTATATGCTAAACATGTAGACCATACTAAAGACATAGGGCCAGATTCCAGTACAATTGCCCTGGCGCAGAGTATCAGAGATACACTACGCCACCATATTGTACCTGGCTCTAAGGCGAATTCAGGTAGATTTTGGCCCGTAAGGTACGGCGGCAAAGTGTATTTCTCGCGGCAGAATCGAAATACGCGATTAGGGGTCGTGAAGCATTTAAATTAGGTGCCTCCCCGCGCCGATCGAACTGCGCATGCTCCGTTCAGAAATTTCCCGCCGTGCATTGCGCGAAATAACATCGTTACGTCTTTTTTTTTGAGCAGCGTCGTTTACGTACATTTCTATTCCCGGACGACTTACTCAAAAAAAAAATTATAATTTGACGCGGGAACGACGGCCATACTTAACATGGGCCGTCTAACTATAGACCAGCTAATAGCTGGTATAACTTTACGCAGCAAAAAGATGACTACAGATGCCGTAAGAGATTGCGAAGGACGATCGTAACTTTGTGGATCGCCGGAAAAAGCTAATTTGCATACCCCGACGCGGAAAACGACCCGAAGTCCACCCAGCGGCCGCAAAAAGATTGCAGCGTAGATCCGAAGGCGTACGAAGACGTAAGCCTGTCGGATCGAAGCCTGAAGCCGTCAAATCATGGTTTGAGGATTCAAACTAATGATACAACGCGCGTAATTTGAAAGTACTCCGGTCTAACAGGAGATAGACCGGAGAAATGGCTCTGTGAATCTGGCTCATAGCTCCCAACCTTAAAGCAGCATATTTCAAAGCTCTTAGGGATCTCAATCTCCTACTTCAGGAAAATGCCACTTTAGATGGAGCTTGGGACAGTGAGATCTTGGATGAGCTTGAGGATGAGGAACATGAGGAACAGAAAGATTTTAAGGCCAAATTCAAAACAAGTTTCCATTTTTGAATCAGAATCCAGGCATCTCCCCTCTTTGTCAGGCAAACCTCTAAAGAACTAAAAGCTATGAAAAAGGAGAATGTTCACTCCAATCTAAGACAAGGGGGGAAATGTTGTTCTTATGGATAATATCAACTATGAGAGGATGTGTTTAAAAATCCTAAACAACAAACAATGTTACCGTACAATCTCTTCAGCCCTAGCCGATGGCTTCAATAAAGACTTTTATTCCCTTGTGGATGACTTTTTCCACAGAGGAATAATTATCAAAGATCTTTGGGACTTTATTCATATTCAACATCCCAGACAACCCACCATGTATGCCCTACCGAAAGTCCACAAAAGCATTGTGGACCCTCCAGGGAGACCAAACATCTACGGCAATAGCTCAATCTCTGAGGGAGTCTGCCAAGTCATAGATCAATATTTAAGACCACATGTTCTTGATCTACCCTTCTATACAAAAGATACAATACATCTTTTACAGATGCTTGAGGACTTAACTGTTCCTGTGCTCCCACTACCTCCAGGTACAGGGTGTGGCAATGGGAACGTGCTGTACACCTTCCTATGCCAACCTGTACCTGGGGGAGTGGGAGCGGGACTTCCTCCTGGGAGAGAATGCATCTATGTGCGCTGCCAATATTCTTACGGACCTGAAGATGGTTTGATTGAGCTACTGAGACTCATGAATAAAAATGAATTCAATCTCTTCTTCACAATGTCCCATAACCAGTCAGAAATCAGCTTCTTGGACATTAGTATTAGAAAAGACCCGGAGGGCAGAATCAACTCAACCGTTTTTCGAAAAGAGACAGCGGGCAATACAATTCTTTACGCTACCAGTTTTCATCCAGAACCGCTGAAAAACTCAATACCGTATAGTCAATTCCTCAGGATTAGGGGGAACTGTTCATTGGACGATGACTTTCACAACCAATGTGATGCCCTTGCTCTTCGCCTGTTCGCTAGAGGCTATACAAAAACCTGCCTTAGAAAAGCGTTCAATAGAGTGAAAAGTGTAAACAGGAGGAGTTTGATTTTCAAAACCAAACCCCACCGAATGAAATCTGAGGAGAAAACCTCGAGAATTATTTTGGGCTTTTCCAATGAACACACACGGATAAGGAAAGTAATCTCGAAGTTCTGGCCTATACTCACGGAGGACCCCATTCTCCGGAATCTCTTTTTAGACAAACCGCAACTAACCTTTAGACGAGCAGACTCACTTGGGACCATGTTGGTCCAAAGTGAATATAAAGGAAACACTAAGAAGGACCCATGTAAAATCTATGGGACATTCCTATGTGGGCAAATCTTACAATGTGAGGTCATAAGAAGAAGGACCACACTGGCTTTGCCTAATGGAGAAACCTTTGCATTAAAACACTATGTGAATTGTAAGACCCGGGGGGTAATATACCTCATGCAGTGCCAGTGTGATTCCTTCTATGTGGGGAAGACTAAACAGCCCCTCCAGAAGAGAGTTGAAAAACACAACACATTAATATCCCAGCCTCAACATCACAATTATACTTTCTAAATTTTCTCCCGATGCTTCATAAAATCCAAACAACTTTGACATCCTATGCATTTAAGAGACTTTCATGGATTGGTAGAATTAACACCCTTAAGATGGATATACTCCCTCGTCTTTTATACTTATTTCAAACAATCCCAATTTTTCTCCCAGCCACGTACTTTTGTAAAATCCATAGGCTATTTTCTAAGTTTATATGGAACTCAACCCAGTCTAGAATTAGATTCGGGACATTATCCCTACCGAAAAATAAAGGAGGAGTAGGGGTACCAGATGTCTCCATCTACCATAAAGCAACTATTCTAACACACATTACGGATTGGTTTCACCATTTCTCAACTAAGTTATGGGTACAACTGGAAGGTCACATAAACCCTATAGATCTTTGTGCCCTCCCCTGGACCTCGCCTATTCTAAGAAAGGGCCTCTCAATTCCAGAAGATCTCACTAGGCAAACACTACTTATATGGGATCGTATGATACCAATTTATAAGATATCAAAACAATTGAGCCCCATGAATCCCTTTTTTGGGACGCCAGATTTTTTTCCAGCCTTACACTCAAATACGTTTGGCCCCTGGTATAAACAAGAGCATAGAAGAATCGCTCAAATCCTCCAGTCAGATTTTTTCTTAATGCTAGACTCCTCATCTACAACGATTAATCATAACCCTACACAATGGCTACAGAGACATCAAGCTTTATGTTACATACGATCAATCCCATCAAAACAAGATATCTGTGCTAAACCAACTACATTCGAATCTCTGCTCCTGCAAAAAGAACCAATACCACATTCGATCTCCGTACTATATTCTATCCTTCTACTATCAGTCCATCCAGATCTTCCCCCGTATACACAGAAATGGGAAAAAGAGCTCCAAGAGACTGTAACTTTAACAGATTAGCAAAAAAGCTTCATTTTGACCCATAAAATGTCGATAGCTACAAGAACACAAGAGAAGGCATATAAACTGATGAGCAGATGGTACAGGTGAACCTCCAATATCCACCAAATGAATCAGGATATACCTGACATCTGCTGGCGCTGTCATAAGTCAAAGGGAAATTTGATCCATATCTGGTGGGAATGTACCCCAGTGAGAAGGTTCTGGAACCATATTTTTGAATTATATAGTAAACTAGTGGATATAAATATCCACGCATCACCCAGTGTGGCTCACTTAACCATGATTCCAGGGTCTGTAAAGAAAACAAAGGAGGATGTGCTTGGACGCTTTCTCGCTGCGGCTAGAGTAGCTATCCCACGACACTGGAAATCAACGACAATACCTTCCCTGGGGGAATGGGCAATTGAAATGGACTATACCAGAGATTTGGAAGGTCTGTTGGCACGGGAAGTGGGAAGAGAAGAACAGTTCTCCCGAACTTGGTCAGTTTGGTCCAAGTTTAGACAGTCTGCAGAGTTTCTACCATGGGTTAAAGGGAGTCCTACCAATGTTTAGCTATGATGGAGCGATTATAAGTCATGTAATATTTTCACTTTCCCTTTTTTTTCTTAGTTTTTTATTCTTCCCCCTTCTTTTTTTCCCTTCCTTTTCGAATTTTATTTTTTCTATTTATTTATTTATTTATTTTTTCTCTTTTTTTTATTTTTATTTCCCTTATGATGGTGCGATGAAGATTTGCATTGAAGATATGTAAGAACTTATAATGTACTTTACTGATATTTGTAGATTGTATACAATGATATATATCTGATGTGGTATATAAAGGTCTAATGCGCTACTGTGAGTAAACAGTTGTGAAAGAATGGGTAGCAACCACAAATCTGGGGCAGCTCAATCTATAGTGTCCACAAAACACAAAATTGCATAAAAGTAAAATAAGTGATGAGCGCTACAAATAGTGATGCGTGAGCACTACAAAAGTACACAACACATGAATGTCAAAGAAAAACACTTAATGGCTATATGTGTATACAAAAACCAGTGTATACAAAATATATGTATGCAAAATTAGAGTTCCATGTGTCAAACACAGCTGAAAAACCAAGGGTGAAGTCCTATTAAACCAGTGAGGGATGTGCTGGGCAATGGACAATTGCACCGGGCAGTCTCTAGCTGGTAACTGCTGGTGGGCTGGATGATTATATGGTGAAAATCTTCACTCTAGATGCTGTTCAATACTGATAAATCCCCAACAGGTGTTGTAGTTCCCTTACCTTCAGGGTGCTATATGTGAGCATATAGTGGGGTTCATCCAGGTATGGAGATCTCGCTTTCCCAGATGGATTCCCTCTGATGTATCCGGGTGATGGTGCTGTTCCAGGCTTAGCAGTCCACAGAGTGAATGTGGTGGATATGGGAAAAGAAAAACAAATCTCCAATGGTGAAGTAGGTATGAACCAACGTGGGTTTATTTAAAAAGAAAAACTAAGATAAAATCCAACAAGATGTAAAATCCAACAAAATCAAAATAGAGAGACGGAGCGATCGTTCCGCCGCCTGTATTCTGTTGGCCTCCGGCTAGTGCGGGTGTCACGTGATCTCGACTTCCCTACGGCGTTACGTCACGTATCTCGTGACTTCATCAGGGGATTCCTATTGGTTGTCGGCTCACGGCTTAAGTGTGCTTAAAACCGGATGTAAACACGCCGCCATTTTCTTGAAGTCCCGTTCTAGGGACATCTTACATTATAATGGGGCTTTGCTCAGATAAAACAGAACTGATCTTTATGTTGAAATAGTTAAAAAGTGTATATCTACACTGCAAAATATATAATACAGGGCTCAGTGTATTGTGCCAACGAGGATCCTGATATGTCAGGATACTGCATACATGTGGGGGATGGACATCTCCTCCCGACTGCTGCAGGCTTTCTTAATTGGACTTATAGTGAGTCATTAAAATATGACATAGGGCCAGATTCTCGTAGATGCGCGCCTAATTATGCAGGCGTTGCGCATCTCAGATGCACTACGCCGACGTAACACGGAGTGGCAAGTACCGTATTCCCTAAGTAAATGCGCTCCAAGATGCGCCTGCGTCGCGTAAAATCATGGGCGTAATCCGGCGCAACTCCAAAGTAGGAGGGAAGTGGGCGTGTAGCATTATAATGAAGCGTGACCCCATGCAAATGCAGGCCGGGACGAACGGAGCATGCGCCGTGACATGGATGACCCGCGCCATGACGTGGTTGACCCGCGCCGTGACGTGGATGCCTTCTGCGCATGCGCAAAGCCTCCCTACGATGCGCCGGCGCAGGGTATATAATGCGCCCACACATGCGCCCGTGCAGCGCAAACGTCTCCCATTTTTTGGATAGTGACGGCCAAAGTTTGTGCTGGACAAGATGACAACCGTGGTTAAGGAGAGGAGGAAGAAGAATTTCTCCCCAGAGGAGAGGGCCATTGTCGTCAGGGCCATGGAGAAGTTTGATTCGCGGCTCCATGGTGCTGACAGTGCCCGGACCAGCAAGTCCCGGAGGGATCAGATTTTAATGAGGGTCGCGTGCCAGGTCAATGCCCTCTCTCATGAGGTCCGGACACCGCAGGACATTCAGAAGAAAATGAATGACCTGCGGCGTCATGTGAAGGGCAAGCTGGCTGCCATAGCTCGGCATGCCAAGGGCACTGGAGGGGGCCCACCCTGCCCTGTCCGCCTGACTGAGGAGGAGAAGGTGGTTGCCCGCTGCCTACAGACGGAGCAGGTAGAGGGAGTTGGGGGCTATGAGTCCCAGAAGCCAGCCGTGAGGACAGGTAAGTGTGTTTTATATTCTATCTGTTGTGTACATGTATGGGGGTGGAAGGGAACATGTGCCAAGTGTGTGGGTCCACCAACATGGGCATCTTTTGTGTCATCCACAGATGTGCAGGAGGGAGCGGGGCCATCTGTTGATGCCAGGGCCCATCAGGATCCATCCCCTGAAGATTCAGTCCCTCTGGCTGCCCCCCTGGAACAGGACTTGGAGGGAAGTGGGCACACCTCAACGGAGGAGGTGGTTGAGGAGGGTGTGGTAGTCCAGGACCAGGCCCTCTATGTTGTTGTGGAGGAGGATGGTGGGTTGGCCGGACCAGCCCAGGCTATTCCTCTACCTGTAGCGAACCCCTCAGTGTCCCCCTCCAACCTCTCCAGTCCCTCTCTTTCCCCCCCCTCATCTCCGGCCCCTCAACATCCTCCCCTTATGCCCGGTCCCCTGCCACTCCCCGCAAGGCGACGTGCAAGACCAGGGGTGTTCATAAGGTCCTGCCGGAAGAGCTGGTCAGACAGCAGGACCAGCAAAATCAGCACCTGGCCGAGGTCGTGGAGGAGATGAGGCGCCTGGCCGACAGCCTGGCATCCTCGGACAATATTACAGATGCCATCCAGGATGTTGCTGTTAACAGCGCAGCAACGCTGACCAGCTTGGGGGAGCTGCAGGAAAACACCTCAGAACTTGTGGGGGAGGTTCATGCCCTGCGCCTTGCTGTCGAGGCGCAGACTGCTGTGCAGACCCGCATAGCGGTTGCCCTGGAGGGCATGCAGGCAGCCAGGGAGGGACGTGGGGATGCTCCTCCTCAACCTGCTGCCCCCCCCCATCTGTGGCTGCCCCCAGGCAAGTGAGGGGCAGGACCCGTGGCACCAGGCAGAGCCCCCACCAGGCCCATTAATTTTATTTTTCTTTATTATTATGCTCTGGATAAGAGCTTTTTTTATTTATTTTTGTGCTCTGGATAAGAGCTTTTTTTATTTATTTTTGGATACTGCACACGGTGCAGTGTGAATGGTGTGTGAATGTGAGAGGGTGGCACTCCTGACAGTAAGGGGTGTCACCCTCGGCCGTGGAGGTGAAGTTAACCCCACGGCTGTATGAATGATGTGTGAAAGGTGTATGAATGGACAGCAACATCATTGGGGCCTTGACGTGGCGTTGCTGCTCCCAACTCCTACATGCTGGACTTGGGCTAATCCAATGTGATGTGCATGTGGTGTGTGTGATCTAGGGACATCAGTGGTGTACACGCGTGCATTGTCTGTGTGCCATGCTGTATGTGTGTGTTTAACGGTCAAAGATTCGTAACACGAGGACCCTCCTGACTGCTCTTCCATCAGCTGATGGGGTCTCCTCTGGCGGGGGGGGGGCTGTGTGGTTGGGGGGTCAGGTCATCACGTAGGGCAATGTGCAGGCCCTTTCGCATGGCAAAGTTGTGCAGAATACAACATGCACCAATGATCTGACCCACAAAGTTGGGGGAATACAATAGGGCCCCCCCAGACTTATCCAGGCATCGGAAACGGGACTTCAGGAGGCCAAATGTGCGCTCCACCACTGCACGGGTTTTGATGTGTGCTTCATTGTATCTTCTCTCTCCTCTGGTTTGGGGGTTCCGGAAAGGAGTCATGAGATGGGGTCCCAGTGTATATGCAGAGTCACCTGTAAGGGAAAAGACAGGAGGATGGTAGTCATGCATGTGCCACTTCTGTTGTGCATCATGGGAGGGGATAGTCATGGCTGCCACCCATGTCACTCACCAACCAGCCAGCTGTCCCCATACATGTCCTGCTCAAAATCTTCTGGGATGTTGCTTTGACGGTAGATGTAGCTGTCATGGCTGGACCCGGGGTCTTTGGCACGGACGTGCCATATGAGGTATTTGGCATCGGCTATCACCTGTACGTTGATGGAATGCCAATGCTTCCAATTGCGGTATATGTGCTCTGTGGCACTGGGGGGCTGGAGTGCCACATGTGTGCAATCAATGGCCCCGATGGTGCGTGGGAATCCGTCAATTCTGTAGAAATCTGTCATTGCCTTCTGCCGCAGGTGCTCAGTGGTGGGTCTGATGAACTGGTTGGACATGCGTCTGAGGATTGCGGGGACAACCTGGTGCAGACATCTGCTTATGCTGGTTTGTGACATCCCAGCCACCACTCCACTTGTACGCTGGAATGATCCACTGGCCAGGAAATGCAGTGTTGCCAGTACCTTCACCAGTGGCTGCAGTGCACGTGAGCGGTATGTCTGGCTGGTGATGTCATCCTGCAGGGCTGTGGTTATTTCCAGGATGGCAGCAGGGCTGAATCTGAAGATGCGATACACCTCCTCATCACCCATGCCAAAGAGCCTCATGCGCGCTCGGTAGATCCTCTCACGTGCCCCCCTCCTCCTACTCCTCCTTCTATGCGCCTCTTCCTCTGCATACCTTAGTAGTGATAAGACCATGGCTGGCCCTGGCATCATTGGCATACGAATGTCTTGTCCAGTAAGTGTGATTGCTCAGCTAGTCCGTTACGGTGCTGCTGTAGTTGCTCTCCAGCTGACTTGCACACGGCCTTGAGCAAAGTTACCCGTGATTTTATGAGGGGTATGTTTACTCAAGGCTTTCGAGTTACGCGCACCACGAGTAGCCAACGCCGGACGCGCGTAGTTTCGGGAATACGCGCATCTCCCTCATTTGCATATTTGCATGCTAATTCAATGGGAACTGAATATTTTTCATGCGTAACTATGCGCCTACGCCGCGCTAGCTTAATGCATTTTCGCCGGCCAGACGGAAACAAATTTCGCGCGTATGTGGTTCTGTGTTTACCGCGCATCGATACGCAGGCGAACATTTACTATTACGCCGCGCATATACATTTACGCAGGCGTAGCGCCTCTGAGAATCTGGCCCTTAGTGTGCTGGGTAAAGTTTATAGTTGTGGACAACAAATTAAAAATTAAAAATTAAAGAAAAAAGATGTATATTTTTATACATGAACAGGTGTCCTACTGGGAAATGTAGGCGGCTGTGTAGTCATGGTATGGATAATCGTATTCATGATCCTGGCTCCCTCATTATCTGACTCATTTCCTATGGGTGAGAGCCCTGATGGCAACCTATATGGGATCATCTGACCATAGCTATATAACAAAAGTGTGTTGGGGGAGGGGGGTGGTTGGAAAAAGTGTGCCACCGACACCCACCCATGCCCGAAGCCACCAGATACAGTCAGGTTTAAGCACTATAGGTAGTACTAAATGCATGTATGGTCCTTAATGATATATTGATTGGAATTTTAGTATGAACCTATCAATAACAAGAATTGTACGTAATAGGGACCAAAAATAAAAATAAAGGTGTTATTCAATAATAAATTGATTGCTAGTGTTAACAATCAAATATTTAAAAAGTTGTTTAAAAAGCAATTCAGATCAAAATCCATGTTCATGCCTCCAGGTGACAGGGTATTGAGGGCGTGTATCCAACGTGATTCTTTCTGGCTAATGACTCGTATTTTGTGGCTACCTCTCAAACTTCTCAATGCCCCAAAATTGTAATGTGGTGGGGTCTTCATTGTGCACCTTTGAGAAATGGCGTGAAACGCTGTGTTTGGTATAGCCATTTGATATATTGCGTATGTGTAGGATTCCCATCATATACACGGTGCCTAAAATACACAAGTCTAAGGATAACCCTCCCGGACGACCCATTGTCAACGGTATCAAATCACTTACAGCCAGGATGGGCCAATATATAGATTTTTTTATCCAACCAGCGGTACAGAATACAAGAGCCTATCTAAAAGATACCAAACACATTCTCCAGTTCAGGCACAAGAGGGACACACTATACTTGCCACAGCTGACGTTTCGTCGCTATACACAATAGTGGGCCACCATGATGCCTGCCATGCTACCAAGTGGTTATTGCGGATGCATAGCAGCATGACCTGTAAACAACGCAAATACCTCATAAAATGTTTAGAGTTCTGCCTCAAGTTCAACTATTTTTGGCATGATCAGAATTACTTTAAACAGGCCATAGGCATTTCCATGGGTGCCAAATTTGCCCCAAGTGTGGCAAACGCTTTTATGGCCCAATGGGAAGAATCAGCCATCTATGCCCACATGCCAGAAGAACTTATACTGTACAAAAGATACATAGACAATGTCATCATTCTATGGAATGGCAGCCAAGAGAGCCTGGAGAAATTCATGGAGGGCCTAAACGACAAAAACATCCAACTCATCTGGAAGATAGATGCAAAAACAGTGGACTTTTTGGACCTGAGTATAACATTGGAAGGCAACAAAATCACAACCAAGACCTATTTCAAAACGGTAGACACAAATAGCTACCTGTCAGTTGAGAGCTGCCATCATAAATCATGGCTATACAACATTCTGAAAGGTCAACTCATCAGACTAAAAAGAAACTGCACTAAGGAAGAGGATTTTAATGAACAGGCCCACTTCATCGCTAAAAGGTTTGAGGAAAAAGGGTACAAAATCCCCTGGATAGAAGAACAAATCCACTACCTATGAAGGCCCATCTCCAGAAAGCTTTCCCCTACACCTGGAGCAAGTCCTCCATTACCTATTTAGGAATCAAGGTTTTGGCGGATGCGAGCAAGCTTGCGGACGCCAATTACTTGCCACTCATCAACAAACTGACCACCGACACTAAAAGACTCTCTAACACAGAGTTGTCATGGACTGGACGTCTGGCCACGTTCAAAATGATGATTCTACCTCAGATGCTTTATATTTTTAGAACGCTTCCAATTCCCATACCCAAAACACACCTCAGAGCACTTAGTATGATACTCTCCAAATTTATATGGAAAGCAAAAAGGCCACGATGTGCAAGAGCTTTGCTAGTCAGACACAGAACGGCGGGAGGAATGGGACTGGTAGATGTCCGAGATTATTTTCGTGCGTCTGTTCTGAAGCAATTGAGAACTTGGCTGACTACATCGACAGGCACAGACTCAGACTCTATCTGGGCTGACATTGAAGCATCCCTCTGCCCGACCAACAACCTTAGGCTCCTTCTTTTGCTAGATGCCTGGAAACCGCTTCCCATACGCACCTTGCCGCTCACACTTCAGGCCTCCCTTGAGGCTTGGAGGGAGCTGCGTGATGCACCCCCCCTTCCCTCTGGGTATATAATGATTCCCGCCCCTGTAGAGATTCTCACCCTGGCTATCCCGAACTTCTCAATGTCTGGCTGGCGGGACAAGGGGATTCTGACTGTTGATGATCTATATCACAAGGATACCCTCCTCCCGTTCGCCTCACTCCAAAGTAAATTTGCCCTACCCACCACGGATTATTATACATACCTCAGAGTTTCTCACTTTCTCGGATCTCTGCCCTCCCACCACATACGCTTCCACCAAGAGGTTTGGAATTTCTACACCTCCTACCCAGCCCCATCCAAAGGCATCTCATTTTTCTACAATTTTTTCCAACACAAGATGCATTTCATAAAATCTCAACCTTTTAAAAAGTGGGAGGAGGACTTGGGAGAAACTATATCGGATGAACGATGGCAACAAGCGTTCCGATCGATATACAAGGCGTCTAGTTGTGTTAACCACTGGGAACTAGCCCAAAAAATTGCCCTTAGGTGGTATATGACTCCCTATAGACTCTCTAAGTTTGTACATCTTGGATCCCCGCTAAGCTGGAGGAACTGTGGAGAATCGGGTAACCTGTTACATATGTTTTGGTCATGTAAACACTTGACAAGCTTCTGGAACTCCATATTTTCCTACATTTCTGACTCGCCCGACCCCTGCCTTGGCAGTACTCCATATAGACATTGAGAAGTTCCCACCTGACCTCAGAGTAGTGGTCACACATATTCTGCTAGCGGCTAGGACCCTCATTGCGATGCATTGGAAAGCAGATAGAGCCCCCAATGCGTCAGATGCTTTGGAGATCACGCGATTGCACTATGTATACGAGTCCTTAATAGCAAATAGGAGGGGTAACAGGCAGAGGTTTGACGCTATTTGGCAGGTATGGACTCGGCACTTCCAGAACGTACCTTAGGCATGCCTTTTGTATGTATGTTTGTATTATCTGCCGTATGTTATTTTTAGTATGATTACTGATTAAACGATATGGAAGGTCTGTCACCTTCCCCTCCCCCCCTCCCTTCCCTTCTCCTTCCCCATCCCCTCCCTCCTTTCTCCCCATTTTTTAAGTTGACCAGTTTGTATCTCATTTATGGCTCCCTGCAGGGATCTAATTCTACTGTCTTGAGCTGTGTTTGTACCTTTGTAGTTATGGTTCCCATGTGGAGAACTGCTGTACAGTTGACCCACTTGGTCTCCTTAATCTCGTTTTTGTATTGTACCCTGTTTACAAAATTTTCTCTCTCAATAAAAACTATTTGACAAAAAAAAAAGAAATGTGACAAATAAAAGACACACATTCCCGGTTCTTAGGAATCATTTCTAAGTTTATGATGCAGAAAGTAAATGTTTTAAATCCTTTATTACCAATGATTCATGACTAAGGCAACAAAACCAAAACTATAATCTGAATGGTTATTGATTAATCGGTATATAGTGTGATAACACCATGATAGAGGACACAGATATGAACATAAGATAACAGACTTTCTGAAGAAATCAGAAACAATTGGGTCCTGTCTCTGATACTTTTTTTTATTTGGACTAACATGCAATTTTTCAGGACAATTGTATAACAGACGTACCTTACTGCTTAAACCACCCTTTTGACTCCAACTTCTTACCCATAACCTAAGTTACGAGACCACACTGACATTGGAGTAAAACATAGGCTGTAGCAGCCTTATTTATTAAACACATATTTTCAAAATGAACACAAACATAAACATCTGATCTCAAAAACCCATCAGTCCATCCTATCGTTGGTCTTTGCGGGAACCTCAATTACCAGTTTGTAAATACTGCACTGCGGTAACTCTCAGTCTGATCATAGGCCTCAAGCCGTCAGGCTGGCTCAGAGACTACCACTGACCGCAGTGCACCCGTTACCATAACATTCCAGCTAAACCTCCATTAGCTGAAATACCACCCTCAGGACCCATACAACCGATAGGTCCTGAACTCTTCCTTCCGAGGTATCTTCCTTCACCCGCAAAAAACAATACCCGCCACAGCACTCAAGGGAAAAACCTTACCCTTGGGTGCCCCTCCACAATCTCAGAGCTCTCTGTATTCCATCCTGCAGCCCCACATATCAATCATCAATCCTCACAGCAATTAGGTGCACTCCATCACCCCAAAGGTATCTCCGGGTATCCACCTCCAACTCCAAATGCCTTATCACCAACCCACATTCTTCACCACAAATCTACTCACATCCTGATTAATTTTCTTACAAGCCCTGTTAATACCCTCCAACGACCACCATTCTTCAGGTGGTCCGAGCTACAATGTCCAACCACACAATTATCATGTCCGGGAATGCCATACCGAGATGCAAGAAATCTAGCTTGATGTCCCGCGTAATGTCTAACATTGACCTAACCCCTAACTCATTGCCACCCACGTGTAAAATTAAAACGTCAGGCGGCCTATCCAAATGAGCAAAACGATGCCCCTCTGGAACCATTCTACTCCATAGCATCCCCCGAACTCACAGCCAGCAAACACAAGCTTCCTTTCTCGGAATACCCAACTGCCGACCTTCCGGCCTACCATCAGCCCTCTTAGCCCCTCAAAACACAAAAGATTGGCCCAGTATCCAGACCAGGCCTTGCACGCTCCTGAAAGAAAAAGAAAGACAAACAACCACCATGACCTCAGCAAGCCCAACAACCATAACAGCCATATACACACCACCCCCCAGCCTTTGGCTAGTCCAACCCTTCTAGCAAAGGGGGTGAATGTACAGGTTAAACCTGCGGGATTCCCACCTACCAATGCGATTAACCGCCTCTGCATCCATCCCGCACCTAGCCGTCGCCGCATCTATCCTGAAGGAGTGAGAAGAAAATTCCTTTTCTACCAAACCCAACGCTCGTAAAACATTTCCAAGAAAAAACATAAACAAATTGAAATCTGGATAATGAGGACCCATCCGCATGCATTAAAAAAAGACCCCGCAGCTGCAGGGCGCACCTCCAAAAAAACCTCACAGCCCCACCATACATAGAGACAAGCAATGCAAGGCGAAGACCTGCACCATCTTGCCCCTACCCACCTGATCCGTCTTGGGTCTCTGTAGCACCAACGACAACCCCTCATCTATACATATTACCTTGTGACCCAAAATCCCACCTTGCACTTTTTTGGAAGGGCTGATCAGGTCATTAATCCTAGAGGCCCCAAAAAATGCCAACGAAAACGCCACCCTAAACAAAGAAACCTCATAGTCTGATGAACACAAACCCGTTAACTGCGCTAAAATACCCTCAAGGACATCAAACTAAATCGGGCGCCTGGAGTCCCTGTGCTGACTAGAGTGCCGATAGCCTTTGAGTGCCTGCCGCAACCAAATATCAGTACCCTGTTTATACTCGTTGCACCTATCCTGCCTTTAATCCATCTGCCTTTTTTCTGCTGCCTTCAACAACCCCACAAAAACTTCCACTAGCCACTGTTTCCTCTTCCTCACCGTGCTCCAGCCCTTCTCTTTCAATCTGGTACACCCCCTTACCTACAACCTTGCAGTCACCTACAGAACGGCAGTGGCTTAACCAAAGAAAAAACTGAAGTTTTTCCCATCCCACACATTAACCCAACCTGCCTCCACACCAACCGATTTGTTCCAGTCTCCCTCCATGCCAACCTAGCTACACCAGTCTGCCCCCATGACAGCCGAACTGATCCGGTCTGTTTTCATCCCAACTGATCCGCTTCAGTCTGCCTCCATGATTGTGTGGTGGAAATTTGAAGATGTATTTAATATGTATAGTCATATTGTCACCCAGTCTTGACACTTCCCCAATTCGCTCTACTTAGAACTGATTGGGGCAGTCTGAGCCTGGTTGAGATGCACTTCCTGCTTTGGAGACGGGTGTTTGAGGAGTGAGTGTCGCCGGCGCGAGGGCCCCTGTGTGATGCACAGATATTTGCCTGTGTGACGCGTCACTCTCCGGGCACACTATTGGTTTAGCGGATGTGTGCTTTTGTCATCTCTGTGTCTGATCAACATGAGTATGATGGTATGAGCATACAGCTGCATATAGGCTCCCCTTATCAGGAACTGTGTTCATTGGTTATTGTATTATTTCTGTATCCTACTGTGTTATTGTACTATCATATTGTGTTATTATTGTGTTATTACTGTAATGAATCCCTGTTGGAAGGGTTTATCTGTGCTGCCATTTCCTATATCTGTATTGAGCCCACGTGCTGTGACATCACTTCCTGTAGAGGAGGTCACATGCTGTGACATCACTTCCTATGGTCACATGCTGTGATCTCGTCCAATCCGAGGTGGTCTGTGAAATCTATTGTCTTAATAAAACTGCCTGTAGAGGGCGTCGGCAGCCAGTTATGCTGGTGAGCGATGAATGAGAGCAAGCTGGTTTGAGGTCTCTTGATTTGTATGGATGGGCATAGAATGGATGGTGAGTAAATCTTTTAGCTTAAACATGGCATTATTTCATTTAAGATGGGGAATGTGCTTTAGAGCACATGGCAAGATGGCGGTGTGCTTTGCACACCCCAGATTGCCACTACAGATGGCGACCAACGGTGGGACTATTCATGTTTTTTTTCTATGGCATCAGATGGGGGAGATGGGGTACATTCTGATGCATCGGGAAAAACATGCTTTAAAAGAAACAAATTTGACATCTTTTTGAAATAATGCTTGAGTGTGATAGATGTATGATTGTGTGTGTGATTCTGATTGTATGACTGTTGTGTGATAGAGTTGTGTGTGTGTGTGTGCGCTGTGTGTGACCGTGTGTGGTTGTGTGCGTTTGTGAAATCAATTGGATGTGTGTGACTGTGTGTGGTTGCGTGAGTTTGTGAAATCGAGTGGATTTGATCGTATGTGTATGTATGATTCGTCATCGACTGGAAGTTTGCTTTGTATGTCTAAATGCTGTTTGAAGTGTGGCTGAACAGTTTTGTAAGTAAGTGATTGAATTGATTGTTTAACCAGATTGAAAGTGCTTGAGAAAGCTAAGTTTTGTGTGATGTATGGAGCAGACATGTTCTATTGTGTAAGATGGCTTCTCTGGCCATGCGGCATGGGGGTGGGGCGGACACTGATTTCTGTGTCAACTGACTTTGCAACTTTCAGAACATAGTTGGATGTAACATTTTATGATGTATATGGAACCTGTATATTGTAGATGATTCCTTAGTATAGGTGGGATTATTCAGCCTGCGATATGTACGGCTGAGTCTTTTTGAATTTTCTGCATGCGTGTGGCTGAACTGATTGTATTGTTTGGCTGATGAAACATGTGCTTTGGTGGGGGAGGGGCAACTAGTGTCGGATCTCTGTGTTTCTTGAGTGCACAATTTTTAGAGCAAAGTCATGTGTAATATGTTCATGATCTTTATGAGGAATAGAAATTGATAAATTGTGATTTTTACCTTTGTATGGAACCAAGACACCCATGAGAAAAGTGTTTTGAGTAAAACTTCCCGCCGCATTTTTAAGTGGCCAGACAATAGCAACTGCTTGTTAAATCAGCCTTTCCTTTGGCTGTTAGCATGAAAAGAGTTTTTTTTTAGGTTTTTAAATGTGACCTTAAAGTGTATACTTTTTAAATGGTTTGTTACATGAGCTTTGAGAAAATAGTGTTTTGTTTTATGTTGTTTCATATAACCAACATTTTTTTGAATATGCTGTTTTAGTTGGCAAAAGGTCAGCTTTGAAGCAGCCTAAAATGCGGCTCATGAGGGGTTCCCACCATTCCTGTGCTTATGAGGGGTTCCCACCATTCCTGTGCTTATGAGGGGTTCCCACCATTCCTGTGCTCATGAGGGGTTCCCACCATTCCTGTGCTCATGAGGGGTTCCCACCATTCCTGTGCTCATGAGGGGTTCCCACCATTCCTGTGCTCATGAGGGGTTCCCACCATTCCTGTGCTTATGAGGGGTTCCCACCATTCCTGTGCTTATGAGGGGTTCCCACCATTCCTGTGCTCATGAGGGGTTCCCACCATTCCTGTGCTCATGAGGGGTTCCCACCATTCCTGTGCTTATGAGGGGTTCCCACCATTCCTGTGCTCATGAGGGGTTCCCACCATTCCTGTGCTCATGAGGGGTTCCCACCATTCCTGTGCTCATGAGGGGTTCCCACCATTCCTGTGCTTATGAGGGGTTCCCACCATTCCTGTGCTCATGAGGGGTTCCCACCATTCCTGTGCTTATGAGGGGTTCCCACCATTCCTGTGCTCATGAGGGGTTCCCACCATTCCTGTGCTTATGAGGGGTTCCCACCATTCCTGTGCTCATGAGGGGTTCCCACCATTCCTGTGCTGCACTCATTATGAGGGGTTCACACCATAAAAATGTCAGATTTGAAGGAACCTAAAGTGTGTGCCTTTTAGGTTGGTTGGTTGTTTTTATTGTTTGTTTCTCATGATCCATGTTTTGTCTTTGTGCAGAAAGGTTCTAGGCAGGTTTTAAAAACTGCATATGGCGGCCATTTTGGTCATCAGTGGCCATTTTGGGAGCAGTCTGTTTGCTCTGTGGGTCGTCCTAGGAGGAGGTGCAGCCACCTTCCCTTTGGGTGTGGTATTCGCTGGCTATTTTGCTGGTGGGTTTAAGCAGCCTTTGGGGCAGATTTTGATGTTTAGTGCGAATTGATTAGCGCGCTCTTTTCTGTGTTAGGATCGGGTGGAGAACATTTTTGTTTTCCTTTATATGTGTGTGTGAAGTGCAGCCTGTCCTGTGGTAAACAGGTGATTTGGAAGCGCAGTTAAATTGTTTTACTACAAGCGTAAATGGCGCCATTGTTGCTTGGTTTGTTGTTGGCCATTTTGAGACTCAGTTTAAGCGCTATCTTTTGAGTAGCGTTTGCGGTCGCATACTAGGGACAATATATACAGGATCTGACTAACCTGTTGGCTGACTTTGCAGTGTAGAAGTGGAGACTTTTTGTGTAACATTTCGTTTTTGAATATGTTACTGGCGCTGACTGCATTTTTGGCACAGCAATGTGCGTTGTTTTTGTTTAAATGTTTGAGAGTTGTTCATTGTTTTTGGATATGATTGGGTCAGGGGGGATCAACTCCCATTCTGCAGATGGGAGGAGATTGTTTTACCTTCCCTGAACCAAAGGTGTTTTGTTTTTAAGAGAAAAAACGCAGGAGATTTGAGTTTTGGCTTTGTTTACTACTTTATAATACTTCCAGGGGATATATGTGGTCCATGGAGTTTTTTGATGTGTTGAGACGAGGCAGTGAAGACAGACTTCCCTCTCTCTCCATCTTCCTGTCATTATGTAAATAAATCAGATTTGGGTTTTAAGAGCTGAGCATACAACAGGAAGTCCTTTCTCAGCATTTATATATAAGCAGGAAGTCAGTGGGAGGAGTTTTGAAGTCTTCTGAAAGATGAGCAATGAGATTTGTGTCCTGAAGGGACAACAAAAATATTTTGACATTTGAAAGGGTGTTTTAAAGTTTAATTTCAGTTGTTTTTGTGAAGTTTTATACTGTTAATACAGGGTATGTGAGAACAAACAGAGGGGCGTCACCATTATTGTTGTATCATGTAGACGCAGGTAGAAAGAAGCCATAAAATTGTTTTGAAAAGTGGAGGATTTCATGGTGCTTTGTAGGTTGTCTGACGAACACATTTTAGGAGGCTTTATATCGTGATACAGATCAGGCCGTGCATAATAGTCGGAGATCTTATGAGCGATTGTATTAGCATAAATGTGTAGGAGTAGTTACACTATCAGCCCCGGTCAGGCCATGTACAATAGTCGGTAATTCTGGGGGACGGTTATTGTGATAAAGGCGCAAACTATAACCGCTCCGAAAGTAAAGCGCAGTGTGCTCTGGACGCAAAGCTCACTAAAAAAAACGTTTCGAATCGTCATGGGATGTGCCGCCCATGCAGTGCATGAGTCAGACAGCTGCACCGCACATGAGGTCTGGGTTTGAGGCTCCGGACATGAGACCCCTTAAAGAATGTCATAGGTGGTCAGAGGGTACAGTAAGGTGTACTCCTTTGGAAGGTACTCTGACTGGAGGTACGAGACCTCAGAATA
The DNA here is from genome assembly GCA_029574335.1 of Rana kukunoris. NCBI lineage: Eukaryota > Metazoa > Chordata > Amphibia > Anura > Ranidae > Rana > Rana kukunoris. The sequence continues at coordinate 743,284,073 of CM056049.1, read as the reverse complement.
AAGTTACCTTGGATGTAGATCGGATGTGGTTTCAGAAATCTGTAATGATGAGTGTGGATGGAGGTGTGGTACGCGCCTCAGGAGAACTTTGTATAGCTGGTCTATGCAAGTCGTTCTCGCTCTTCTCGTATTTTTCCATTGTATTTTCTTGTATTGCGGAAAGAGTGAAGGCAGAATTCCGGCTGGTTTTTGTTTTTTCATTTTTGTTTTGAAAGCTATGAATATCTCCCCCACATTTGTATTTGAATGTTTGTATGTAGTAATGTGAATGTTTTTTTTCAAACTTACCGCGGCGATCTTCTGACGCGTCGCGGCTTTTGTATTTTTGTAGGAACAGGAAAAGTAAGGGTTAAGGGTTACAAAGGGTTTTTGTTTGAATCGGTTTTGGGAAGAATGTCACTGACAATGTACAGGAATGTCATTTTTGTTTGCCATTCTCTGCAGGATAAATATGAAGGATGGAGTAATGATTTCTGCTTATAAGTATTTTTCAGGTCCAAAGAGTTTCTGGAAGTGTTTGTACATAGAGAGCAGGTGTATGTAGACAGCTGTACACATGGATAATTACGGGTCTAAGGAGGTGAAAGTATCATAGGCTATTTCATTGTTTCTTTTTTCCTTCACCACACATTTCTTCCTCCAGTCTGTAATGAGGAAGAAAAGGGGGGGGGGGTGGTAAAATGTAAAAGTGACAGTTCTCCGAACTAATAACACTAATCTTTCTAATTTTAATCAAGTTTGTGCCAAGATTGTCTTTCTTTGATAGATTTTGAATCGGCAAGCAGCAGTCTGGTGAAGTAGGTTCCCATCTCAGTTGCTAAGAACCTGTCAATGGTTCCGGGTATTGCAGGTGACGGTAAACGATTACAGGCGACGGTGAGCCACGCACATGTTAGGCAGCGAACACAGTCCCGAGGTCTAGGTTGTTGTCATAAGGTTTGTTTAGAGGTCAACCAAAACCAGGGTCGTACTCCCATCAGCTGTCACTCATTCTTGGGTGATGGGGTGGGTACGATCCCTGTAATGTGAACTTCACAGGGTTCAGGAGTCTCTCCTGGACCCCGACACTGTAATTGGTTTTCATCTTTCCCAACCAGGTGACTGGGTCGTTTGTAAAGAAGCTTGATGGACGAGACCACGCCAGCCACTGCAACAAGCGGCTCAACCACATCAAAGAAATGAGGAGTATCTTTGTTTATTTTGTATGTTTGTTTAGTAAATTTTAGCAAGGGTAACGATGGAAAGCATCCCAAGATATTATTTAAAGTGTATTCTATGACTAATTAAGAAGACGAACGGGACCGATTGCTGGGTCTGTTCTGAGTCTCCGTTGAGCTTTAGTCCCCAGCGATGACAGTGGTACATGCTAAATTATGAGGATTATTGACAAACGAGTGAAGACTCCAAACAGACACCTGTCAATGGAATTTATTAATATGTTTTTAGCGGGTAAAATTGATTCTTGTTTTTATGGCTCCGCCTCTTGTCGGTGGGGTATCAGGTCAAGTGTGTAACTTTAGTTTGGTGTTTATGCAGATTTACAGCTTATAAGGTAATTCCCCCAATGTAAGAGGTTCATGCGTGGTGGTGAAGCTGTCCCTGTCCTATGTCGCGGCCGATTGCAAGGATCTGATGGCACAAGGGAAATTAGGAATGGCGGGGAGAGCTAGAAGGGAATTGTTCACCAACCCCCACTAGGGGCCAGATTCAGGTAGATGGGAGCATCTTTGCTCTGGAGTAACGCTTCTTATTTACGTTACTCTGACGACCCTTTCAGCGCAAGTACTGTTATTCACATAGCAGTTGCGCGTAAACTTGCGTCAGAGTGAGGAGCTGTGGTGGCTCAACGTGATTGGCACTGCGCTGACAAGCCATTCACCTCTGCAGCCAAGGGTTCGGATCCCGGTCTCGGCTACATGTGAATTGAGTTTGGTGGTCTCAGCCCGGCTCCCGGTGGGTGTGCTATGCAAGGTACGCCTGTGCTTAGTACGCCCACCCCCCCTCCCCCCCCACAAAAACCACCACACTTGCACGCACACGAAATTGGTTTACCACGCACGCACATTGGCCATGCGGTCTCCTAAAAATGAGAGGCGAAGGACCTACGGGGCTGGCTGGGTGGGCTAGACCCCCTCACTCCCTCATAGGGGGAGTCCCTCTGCCCCGTTGGGGTCCCATTGGGCCCCAGTCGGGCTCCCAAGTGGAGCAGGTAGGGTGGGGTGAGTGGGAGGCCCCCCTCACACCTGCCATTGCCACCGGGGGCATGGAGAAGGATGGCGATTGCCTCTGGGGGGAGGGTCTTCCTACTGCCAACTCCTGCAGTCCGGCTCCTCTCTCTCGAGTTCACGCACAAAATACACTTTAAAGAAAAAAAAAAAAAAAAAAAACTTGCGCCAGAGTAACGATAATGCGCTGGCGTAACCCGACGCAAGTGGAAGTGGGTGTGATCATATGTAAATGATGGGCGGAGCCCAGCGGAGAGGCTTACGTTCAGCGCATCATCCACGGAGCATGCGCAGTGAGTGCGGCTCCACTCGCCCCCTTGTGCGCATGCTCACAACTTCCGTCGGCACCACTTCCTGGGAAACGTCAGCGCAATGCCTTCCGTTGGGCGCTTAAAAGCGCAGGCGGAAACGCCATTCCGGCGCAAAAGTATATCCGTTTCCCCCCACCCCAGCCGGGAGAGGAAGCAGGGCATCCTGGACACCAATGCTGGCCGGGTCAATATTTTGGGGTACTCCACCCGGACTGCTTCTGACATTCAGAAAAAAATAAACGACCTGCGGCGCAAGGTCAGGGGCAAGGTGGCCACCATCAGGAGGCATGAGAGGGGCACAGGTGGTGGTCCCCCATGTCCGGTCACCCTGACCGCGGAGGAGGAGGTGGTCTCTCGCTGCCTGGAGAGGGAGCAGGTGTAGGGGGTCCCTGGCTATGACTCCATGGAGGAAGGCTCCAGGACAGGTAAGTGTTTTATAATCCCCTATTTAATGTGTTGCATTTGGGGGGGGGTACATGTGCCAAGTGTGTGGGACCACCAACATGTGTCTGCTTTGTGTCATCCACAGATGACGGAGCTGGGCCATCATCTGTCAGCGTCCATTCCACCCCATCCCCCCAACGCCATCGTGTGCCCGAGCCCATGGGTGGTGAAGACACCGAGGTGGAGGAGAGAGTGCCCACACCACACCTGCCGAGGTGGTTGTGGAGGATCCTGCTGTGGCAGAGCAGGACTTTTCTTTAGTGTTGGAGGTCTCCTCCCCTTCTCCTGGGCCATCTGTCATCCCCTCCCCCATCCTTGGAAGCCCCTCAAGGGCGACTCCATCCCCCCGGGGACAACCATCTTCTGGCCCCAGGAAGGCGACCCAGAAGACCAGGGGTGTGTCGGATGTTGTCCAGTGCCAGTTGGCGAGGGATCACGCCAGACAGACTCAACAAATGGGGCAACTAGTTGGGCACTTAGAGAAAGTGGCTGACAGCCTGGGCTCCGTTGCCCAGATAAGCAACGCAGTGCAGGATGTCAGCTGCAACTGCGCTGCAGTGGTGACCAGTTTGGGGGAGGTGCAGGGGGATCTTAGGCACCTCACTGCAGCCGTCCAGGCCAACAGTGCTGCCATCCGGGACCAGGTGAGGCTGAGTCGGCGGGCCCACCACTACCAAGTGACCCGGCAGCTCAGGATGCAGGCCCAGCAGCTGAGGATGCAGGGCCAGACGAACAATTTGCTCGGCCGGATAGCCATGGCCTTGGAGGGCATGCAGGCCACACCTGCCAGGAGTGGCCCACCCGGGGATCAGCCACCTCCAGATGCCCCCCCATCCCCACCCACTCCATCCAGGCAGCTAAGGAGCCAGAGAGGTTCTGATTTCTACTCAGGTTATGAGATTTTTATTTTGGATTTCTGATTTATACTCAGGTTATGAGATATTTATTTTTGTTTTCTGATTTATACTCAGGTTATGAGATTTTTATTTTTGATACTGCACACGTTGCAGTGTGAATGGTGTGTGAATGTGAGGGGGTGGCACTCCTGACAGTAAGGGGTGTCACCCTCGGCCGTGGTGGTGAAGTTAACCCCACGGCTGTATGAATGACGTGTGAAAGGTGTATGAATGGACAGTGACATCATTGGGGCCTTGACGCTGGCGTTGCTGCTCCCAAGTCCTACATGCTGGACTTGGGCTAATCCAATGTGATGTGGATGTGGTGTGTGTGATCTAGGGACATCAGTGGTGTGCATGCGTGCATTGTCTGTGTGATTAATGTTTTGGTTTATTGTCCAAAGATGCCTACGGCGAGGACCCTCCTGACTGCTCTTCCATCAGCTGACTGGGGCTCCTCTGGCAGGTGGGGACTGTGTGGGTCGGGGGTCAGGTCATCACGTATGTCAATCTGCAGGCCTTTTCTCATAGCAAAGTTGTGCAGAATGCAACATGGACCGATGATCTGACACACGAAGGTAGGGGAATACAATAGGGTCCCCCCAGACTTATCCAGGCAGCGGAAACGGGACTTCAGGAGCCCAAATGTTTGCTCCACCACTGCACGGGTTTTGATGTGTGCTTCATTGTATTTTCTCTCTCCTCTAGTTTGGGGGTTGCGGAAAGGAGTCATTAGATGGGGTCCCAGTGCATATGCAGAGTCACCTGTAAGGGAACAGACAGGAGGATGTTAGTCATGCATGTGCCACTTCTGTTGTGCATCACGGGAGGGGATAGTCATGCCTGCCACCCATGTCACTCACCAACCAGCCAGCTGTCCCCATACATGTTCTGTTCGAATTCTGCTGTTATGGGACTCTGATTGTATATGAAGCTGTCATGGCTGGACCCGGGGTGTTTGGCACGGACGTGCCATATGAGGCGTTGGGCATCGGCTATCACCTGTACGTTGATGGAGTGCCAATGCTTCCGATTGCGGTATATGTGCTCTGTGGCACTGGGGGGCTGGAGTGCCACATGTGTGCAATCAATGGCCCCCACAGTGCGTGGGAATCTGGCAATGCTGTAGAAATCCTGCATTGCCTTCAGCCGCAGCTCCTCAGTGGTGGGTCTGATGAACTGGTTGGACATGCGTCTGAGGATTGCAGGGACAACCTGGTGCACACATCTGCTCACGGAGGACTGTGACATCCCAGCCACCACTCCACTTGTACGCTGGAATGATCCACTGGCAAGGAAATGAAGTGTTGCCAGTACCTTGACCAGTGGCTGCACTGCTTGTGAGCGGTGTGTCTTGCTGGTGATGTCATCCTGCAGGGTTGTGGTTAGTTCATGTATTGCATCTGGGCTGAATCTGAAGAGGCGATACACCTCCTCATCCCCCATGCCAAAGAGGCTCATACGTGTGCGGTATATCCTCTCACGTGCCCGCCTCCTTCGTTCAGGGGGACCCATCAGTAGTTCTAGGACCACGATTGCCCCTGGCATGTTGGCACACAGAGGTGTTGTCCTTGCAAGTGTGGTTGTTCAGCTTCCTAGTTTCGTCGGTAACGCTGCTGTAGCTGCTCTCCTGCTGACCTGTGGCCGTCTGGAGTAAAGATAAAGCAGCCTTTTGTAGAAATAACTTTGCGCCGGACGGACGAGATACGCGCGGCGCATGTAGCCAGCGTATGGTGCTAATCCGTTCGTGAATTGGGAAAAATCCCTCATTTGCATATTTGCAGGGGAAATCAATAGGCGCGACTGATGCGCCAAGCGAAATTAAGCGCTGACGTTACTCTGGCGTCGGAACGTTCCGCCGGTCGGAAATGGCCCGTTATTGGGCGCATCTAGTTTGGTGGGTACGGGCACATAGAAACGACGGCGCATCTTCACAGTTACGCGGCGCATATCGAATTACTCCAGCGCAAGTGTTGCTGAATCTGGCCCTAGGTCTGGGCACGGTTTCCTGCATATACAAGGTGGGGGGGTTTGAGCTTATGATACGATTAAACAATTCACACCTATTGAGGATGGAATGTTTCATGTAACTGTTGAAGCTACAAGGAAGTTCTGACAGTCCGAGGGGGGGTTTCTGGGAATTTACAAGTAAATATTGTTATATCTGGTTCGGGGGATACTGTGAATTGGAGTTCAGGCCCATATGGATAAGGTTTGGATCCCTACAAGGCAAAGCCAGAGCTGCAACTGAGTGAAGATTGGGAATCCTTTGAAGGGTCTGGGAATCTGAGGGGATTTAATTTTTATTTTTCAGCGAATCGTGGTTGATTGAAATGGGAATATCTGTACTCATGTCGTTTTTATTTCTATTCTTTCTATGTCGTGATGAGCGCTCCTGTCGCCTGATTGGACGCGTGACCAGAGCCGGAGCAGATGACCACGTACCAGATGAGACGCCCCGGAGCAGATGACCACGTACCAGATGAGACGCCCCGGAGCAGAAGACCACGTACCAGATGAGACGCCCCAAAGCTGGACCCACAGACAAGACACAGAGGACCACTACCCAATCTGCGATTACTACAGCTCAAGTTGTGTCCTCCTTATGTCATGTCTCCTGAAGAACAGAGTCTACATGTCAAGCCGTGTTTTCCTTTTTATGGACTGTAAGGACTGATTAGTGGAAGGCGGGGCCGCAGGCGTGCCTGAGTTTGTAGGAGGAGTCGGAGGGCTATTTATCCCTCCTCCCCTCTAATGTCCGGCGTCGGTGGGGTTTCTGGGTAGCCGCGTCACTTCCGGTTCTTGCAGGGCGGCTGCAAGACCAGGTGTCTCACTATGGTTCATCTGCTGGGCAAACCCTCGTCTGGCTACATGCAGACACAGCCCCCCCCCCCTTTTTACCAGCGCTCACACCGAGCTGGGGGGGGGGGGGTGCCCCGCTCACAGACTTCCGGAGCTTTCGCCAGCCATTGCAGTTATTTCTCACGCAGGGGGAGGGGGGCACCCGTCCATCCACACCCACGCACGCTGCCTGGGCTCTATCTGGCAGTGAGGGGGCCTTCTCCTTCCGGGATCACGCATGTGGGGCACCCCTCCGTCCACCCTCCGGCTCCTTTGGGCTACACTGGGAGAGGGGGGGCATCCGTCCGCCCGGCTGCCTCTCCCAGTGCTCGCGCCGGGGGGAGGGGGGTTCTGCAGACATCCTTTCCCTGGGCGCCATCCGGTAGCATGGAGGGGTCGGCCGCCCGGAGCTCAGTGCAGCAGTGGTGTGTCCATCTAGCCATTCCCCCACCAATGTTGCCGGAGTGCTCTCTGGCTGCTAGGGCAGGATGTTGCTCACGCCGGGGGGGGGGGGGGCATCCCTCCATCTGCTCACCCACGCTGCCTGAGCTCCATCGGGCATTGAGGAGGCCGCCCGCTTCTCCCATGGCTTGGGGGGGGACCTCACACTCGCCCGCTCTCTCACGCTGGCAGGCTCATCTAGCTTGTGTCCTCCCGCTCAGCCCAGTGCTGGGGGGGGGCGCACATCCACCCATGCTGCAGGGCTCAGTCTACCTTTTAGGAGGCCGCCCGGTGCTCGCGCCGGGGGGGGGGGGGACGACACGCACATCAGTCCACCCACCCACCCATCCTGTTAAGCCTCGGCTAGGACTCTGTCCGGTGTCTCAGCGGTTCTGGGAAAGGGGGGGGGAGTTGGTGGGATGTCATTGCATGTTTCTTGTCAGTATGTTTTTGTTTTTTGTCACAGCAGGTTCTGTCAGTATGTTTCTGTCTCAGCGGTTCTGTCAGTATGTTTCTGTCTCAGCGGTTCTGTCAGTATGTTTCTGTCTCAGCGGTTCTGTCAGTATGTTTCTGTCTCAGCGGTTCTGTCGGTATGTTTCTGTCTCAGCGGTTCTGTCAGTATGTTTCTGTCTCAGCGGTTCTGTCAGTATGTTTCTGTCTCAGCGGTTCTGTCAGTATGTTTCTGTCTCAGCGGTTCTGTCAGTATGTTTCTGTCTCAGCGGTTCTGTCAGTATGTTTCTGTCTCAGCGGTTCTGTCAGTATGTTTCTGTCTCAGCGGTTCTGTCAGTATGTTTTTTGTCTCAGCGGTTCTGTCAGTATGTTTTTTGTCTCAGCGGTTCTGTCAGTATGTTTTTTGTCTCAGCGGTTCTGTCAGTATGTTTTTTGTCTCAGCGGTTCTGTCAGTATGTTTTTTGTCTCGGCGGTTCTGTCAGTATGTTTTTTGTCTCGGCGGTTCTGTCAGTATGTTTTTTGTCTCAGCGGTTCTGTCAGTATGTTTTTTGTCTCAGCGGTTCTGTCAGTATGTTTTTTGTCTCAGCGGTTCTGTCAGTATGTTTTTTGTCTCAGCGGTTCTGTCAGTATGTTTTTTGTCTCAGCGGTTCTGTCAGTATGTTTTTGTCTCAGCGGTTCTGTCAGTATGTTTTTGTCTCAGCGGTTCTGTCAGTATGTTTTTTGTCTCAGCGGTTCTGTCAGTATGTTTTTTGTCTCAGCGGTTCTGTCAGTATGTTTTTTGTCTCAGCGGTTCTGTCAGTATGTTTTTTGTCTCAGCGGTTCTGTCAGTATGTTTTTTGTCTCAGCGGTTCTGTCAGTATGTTTTTTGTCTCAGCGGTTCTGTCAGTATGTTTTTGTCTCAGCGGTTCTGTCAGTATGTTTTTGTCTCAGCGGTTCTGTCAGTATGTTTTGTCTCAGCGGTTCTGTCAGTATGTTTTGTCAGTATGTTTTGTCTCAGCGGTTCTGTCAGTATGTTTTGTCTCAGCGGTTCTGTCAGCGGTATGTTTTCTGTCTTGGCATGTTCTGTCATAGCGGTTGCAGTCACTGTCTGTTTCCTGTCATGACATAGCGATGCGGTCAGCAGCATGCTTCTGTCGCGGAGCATTTTCACTGTCGCCGCTCTGTCATCAGTTTCGGTCACAGCAGCTCAGTCCATGGCGTGTTTCTGTCATGGCGTGTTTCTGTCATGGCGTGTTTCTGTCATGGCGTGTTTCTGTCATGGCGTGTTTCTGTCATGGCGTGTTTCTGTCGTCACGCAGGTTCAGCTTGCACCAGTGGCCGTTCTAGCTTTGTTCGTTTCCATGTCTCATTATTTTGCATAGGTTGCTTTCCTGGTCCGGTTGGCTAGGGCTCGCATCTCGGGGTCTGTCACGTCTACAGGTCCATTCGTGCTGAGGTTTTTTGTTTTCCAGACGATTGTTCACCTCAGACTTCTCGCCTGTCATGTCACGTCTGGCTACGCATTGGGTTTCATTTCACGGGCAGGACTACCCACCACGGTCTGTGGGTCCACGGGTCCTCAGTGTTCTGCTGTGCAGCAGGTCACTCGCACTCACTCACGTTATTCACGGGGGGGGGGGGGGTCGTCGGGTTCTTTGACATGCTGGGGTCCCTCCGTCACTGCCATGTCTTCATACTTGGGTAGGCACAGAGGGGGTTGTGTTTCTGTTGGGGGTCCTACTCCAGCAGGGTTGGTCACATAGCTTGTCGGTGCCATGCAGTCACAGCACACAAACAGCCTTGTAGCTTTATTTGTTTTCTTTGTCTCGTCATACTGTTCTTTCGGGTATAGTTAGCCAGGGTGCGCATCTCAGGATCTGTCACGTCTACAGATCCATACGGGCTGAGGTTTCGTTTTTAAGTGATTGTTGACCACAATCTTCTCGCCTGTATAACATACGTCATACGTGCACGTTCATTCTCACGCCTATACATCTACCCACCACGGTCTGTGGGTACATCGCCTTGAGTGTGTCGTTTTTAATTACCTGTCTGCGCGGCAGGTTACTCAGGCTCGCTTACTGCTTACACTTGTCACATACACTTGGGTAGGATCTGTCGTCAGGTTCATTCACGCGCTGAGGTCTGGTCATTTCTGCTCACATCTTTGGCCCAGGCAGCTACAGTGGGGGGGGGGGTGTCTCATGTTTTGTTGTCTGTTGTCTTTTCTTTCGGTTTTCTAGGGTGGGCGTGCGGCACGTTTAGGGGGCGACATATTCTGGTGCATCCCGCCTGCTCCACGTGGGGGGTACAGAGCATGGCAGTACACCGTCACTCAGGGGTTGGCCCGTACTTGGCTCAGCAGGGTGGTAAGGCTACAAGGGGTTATCCTTTTTTCCGGCCGCAGCAGAATAGGCGGTACATTTCAGTTTGGGTCCAGTTCCATCCCGGCTGCTTCACATACCAGCATTGAGCGTGTTCTGGCCGTTCCTGCTAGGACAATTTTATTAGGGTTCTCATCCATGGAGTCGTTGCTTCTTATCTTTGGGGCTGTTCTCTTGTTCATAGGTTGCCAGATCGTCGGGGCGGGTCCGTCAGGCCGGGCTCTTTGTCCATTGCCCGGCCTGTTGATAGGGGGGGTCCCAGTTACTCGGGTAGGTCAGGTCATTCCATGTCTGGTTCTGTCTCTGTATCGTTGCATATCGCTACTGCGTGGTGGCCTCGTCCTTAACATCAGCGACTCATCTTTCGGGTACCTGGCTCTCAAACCTCTTCCCTCCTATCAGTTGTCCATTTTTTGCATCTCTCCTTCTCACGTCCCCTTACCAGGTATGGATAGTTAGGTCAGTGGTTGTGGGTGTTTGACATGGGTCACTGGTTGCTTCCTATTGGATGGTGTTGCTTTCACAGGGCTCCTCAGGGCGGCCCTTGTTCCATTCCCCCACGTATCCTCTCGCCACCAGCAGTGGTTCCCATGTATGTGCTTTTGGAGGAAAGCTTAGTCGGTCAGGCACGGGACAGTCATTTTGGTTTCGGGGTTCCTTCCAATCATCGGTTCTTGGGACGCTGGTTTTTTCTGCTGTTGTAACGGATGGCTATCGGAGCCGTTCTTGAGACTGTCAGGGCGTGCTTTCTCTACCAGACAGATATTCGTGCCCTTCCATTTCTTTTATCACACCTACTTCTGGGTCTTTTTGCCCACTTATAGGCGTACTGTCCAGCGAGGCTAATGGCACACCTCAGGCCTGGGTAGTTAGGGTATCGTATTCCTCGGTGTAGACTCTGACTACAAGTGGAAGGCGGGGCCGCAGGCGTGCCTGAGTTTGTAGGAGGAGTCGGAGGGCTATTTATCCCTCCTCCCCTCTAATGTCCGGCGTCGGTGGGGTTTCTGGGTACCCACCCACCCGTTCCCCCTTTTTTCATGTTATCATTTTCTTCATTCATTTCTTCATGATTACTTCAGGGTATGCCCACTTATAGGCGTACTGTCCAGCGAGGCTAATGGCACACCTCAGGCCTGGGTAGTTAGGGTATCGTATTCCTCGGTGTAGACTCTGACTACAAGTTTCTAGGTGTAAGAAGACTATCAAGATCTGAAGGACAAGTGGGAGCAATATGACAAAAAGGGAGGACTGTGGTGGAAATTTGAAGATGTATTTAATATGTATTGTTGCCATATTGGCACCCAGTCTTGACACTTCCCCAACCCGCTCTAATTAGAACTGATTGGGGCAGTCTGAGGCTGGTTGAGATGCAATTCCTGACTTGGAGACGGGTGTTTGAAGAGTGATTGTCGCCGGCGCAAGGGCCCCTGTGTGATGCACAGATATTCGCCTGTGTGACGCGTCTCTCTGCAGGCACACTATTGGTTTAGCGGATGTGTGCTTTTGCCATCTCTGTGTCTGATCAACATAAATATGATGGTATGAGCATACAGCTGCATATAGGCTCCCCTTATCAGGAACTGTGTTCATTAGTTATTGTATTATTTCTGTATCATACTGTGTTATTGTACTATCATATTGTGTTATTATTGTGTTATTACTGTAATCCCTGTTGGAAGGGTTTATCTGTGCTGACATCACTTCCTGTAGAGGAGGTCACATGCATGACATCACTTCCTATGGTCTCGTCCAATCAGAGGTGGTCTGTGAAGACAATTGTGTTAATAAAACTGCCTGTAGAGGGCGTAGACAGCCAGTTATGCCTGGTGAGCGATGGATGAGAGCAAGCTGTTGTAATGTCTCTTGATTGGTATGGATGAATGGCAGGGAATATATGGTGAGTAAATCTTTTAGCTTAAACATGGCATCATTTCATTTAAGATGGGGAATGTGCTTTAGAGCATATGGCAAGATGGCAGTGTGCTTTGAACACCCCCAAATTGCCAGGACACAGTGCCGGGCAATCCGGGACACATGGGCACCCTATTTCCCTCCCAGTTTTCTTGGTTCAGGCACCAAAACTTCAGGCTTAAAGGTTCCGTTTGTTTTCCTCAGACACCGAGGACAGTGTCTTTTTCTGGAGGGGGGTGTATGTAGCGCCCCACCCCAATTCTAGGGGACGCCATTTTAAATTTAGGGGAAGTTTGGGCCAGTACCTGTCTGATTAACCCAAATGTGCCTCTGTTCTGGCTGTGGTACTACTTAGTACTTCCCCTTGTTGCCTGCAGGTGGTGTTGCCACCCTGGCCTTATGTTGGAACACAGGTGTACCATGGTGTGTTGGGTGTCCTTTCTCGGCAGCATTGCAGAGGGAGTGGTGACCCCACTGTGCAGGGCCGATCCTAGGGTCACATGCGCCTGGGTGCAGAAATATTTCTGGCGCCCCCTACAAGGGCGTGGTCACCTTACTAACTCCTCCCCCTTTACAAATGTTTCTATGGCAACGGTTCGAACACAGGGATGCTCCCCTAAAGAGTTATCGTTACCCTGGGATCCTCCCATGATCACTTAGCAATGAACAAAATACAGGAAGAGAAGCAGAGTACTCTAATTGGACCTGGAGGAGGGTCTCTCTAATAGACACAGAGAGGGCTTCTGTTAGAGAGTCTGTTTAGAAAGAGCCCCCAGACATAATACAGGAGATGGTCAGAGACTTCTAACATGATACAAGAGATGATCAGAGACTGCAGCCATGGTACAAGAGATCAATGCAGCCTCACCAGTGCCCATAAAATGCAGCCTACCAGTGCTCACCAAATGCAGCCTACCAGTACCCAACAATTGCAGCCTTATAATTGATCACCAATTTCAGCTTACCAGTGCCCCTGGATCACACAGAAGAGCAGTATCCTGCTGTCACATAGCTTGGATTTAATTTGCCCGGGCAGCCACTGAAACAAAGACCGACTTGCGGCTCCTATGGTACACATCACACTGATTATACTAACTATACCCCCCCCACTCTGATCACACCTCCCCAGATACCCCTAACCTGATTACCCTGATTGGGGGCTAAAAGAGAGCTCAGGCTCAGAGAGAGAGGTGGGGCTGAAAGAGAGCTCAGGCACAGAGAGAGGAGGTGGGGCTGAAAAAGAGCTCAGGCTCAGAGAAAGGAGGTGGGGCTGAAAGAGAGCTCAGGCTCAGAGAGAGAGATGGGGCTGAAAGAGCGCTCAGGCTCAGAGAGAGAGGTGGGGCTGAAAGAGAGCTCAGGCTCAGAGAGAGAGAGGTGGGGCTGAAAGAGAGCTCAGGCTCAGAGAGAGGAGGTGGGGCTGAAAGAGAGATCAGGCAGAGAGAGGACAGAGAGAGGAGGTGGGTCTGAAAGAGATGAGGGAGAGAGAGGAGGTGGAGAGAGAAGGGGGTTGAGAGAGAGAGAGAGAGAGAGAGAGAGAGAGAGAGAGAGATGGACGAGGCTGGGAGAGAGAGAGAGAGAGAGAGAGAGAGAGAGAGAGAGATGGACAGAGAGAGAGGGAGGCTGGGGGGTGAGACAGAGAGAGAGAGAGAGAGAGAGATGGATGAGGCAGAGAGAGAAAGCAGAGAGAGAGGGATGAGAGAGAGAGAGAGAGAGAGAGAGAGAGAGATGAGGCAGAGAGAGGGATGAGGCAGAGAGAGAGGGATGAGAGAGAGAGATGGATGAGGCAGAGAGAGGGATGAGAGAGAGAGATGAGACAGAGAGAGGGATGAGGCAGAGAGAGGGATGAGAGAGATGAGACAGAGAGAGAGGGATGAGACAGAGAGAGAGGGAGGCAGAGAGAGAGGGATGAGAGAGAGAGAGAGAGGTGAGGCAGAGAGAGGAGAGCAGAGAGAGGGAGAGAGGGGGGATGAGGCAGAGAGAGGGAGGCAGAGAGAGAGAGAGAGAGAGAGGTGAGGCAGAGAGAGGGAGAGCGAGAGAGGGGGGATGAGGCAGAGAGAGAGAGAGAGGTGAGGGAGAGGCAGAGAGAGAGAGAGAGGGGGGTGAGACAGAGAGAGGGAGGCAGAGAGAGAGAGGGGGGTGAGGCAGAGAGAGATGAGGCAGAGAGAGGGGAAGAGAGTGAGGCAGAGGGGGTGAGGCAGAGAGAGGGGAGAGAGAGAGAGAGAGGGGGGGTGAGGGAGAGAGAGAGAGAGAGAGGGATGAGGCAGAGAGAGGGATGACAGAGAGAGGGATGAGAGAGAGAGAGAGAGAGAGAGGGATAGAGAGAGGGAGGCAGAGAGAGGGATGAGGCAGAGAGAGAGGGATGAGGCAGAGAGAGGGATGAGAGAGAGAGGGATGAGGCAGAGAGAGAGGGAGGCAGAGAGAGAGGGATGAGCAGAGAGAGAGGGATGAGACAGAGAGGGGTGAGGGATGAGGCAGAGAGAGAGGGATGAGGCAGAGAGAGAGGGATGAGAGAGAGAGAGGGATGAGGCAGAGAGAGAGGGATGAGGCAGAGAGAGGGAGACAGAGAGAGGGATGAGAGAGAGAGGGATGAGGAGGCAGAGAGAGAGGGATGAGACAGAGAGAGAGGGATGAGGCAGAGAGAGGGAGGCAGAGAGAGGGATGAGACAGAGAGAGAGGCAGAGAGAGAGGGATGAGACAGAGAGAGAGGGATGAGACAGAGAGAGAGGGATGGACAGAGAGAGAGGGATGAGACAGAGAGAGAGGGATGAGACAGAGAGAGAGGGATGAGACAGAGAGAGAGGGATGAGAGAGAGAGGGATGAGACAGAGAGAGGGATGAGGCAGAGAGAGAGGGATGAGGCAGAGAGAGGGAGACAGAGAGAGAGGGATGAGACAGAGAGAGAGGGATGAGAGAGAGAGGGATGAGACAGAGAGAGGGAGACAGAGAGAGAGGGATGAGAGAGAGAGGGATGAGGCAGAGAGAGGGATGAGGCAGAGAGAGAGGGATGAGACAGAGAGAGAGGGATGAGACAGAGAGAGAGGGATGAGACAGAGAGAGAGGGATGAGAGAGAGAGGGATGAGGCAGAGAGAGAGGGATGAGACAGAGAGAGAGGGATGAGACAGAGAGAGGGAGGCAGAGAGAGAGGGATGAGACAGAGAGAGGGAGACAGAGAGAGAGGGATGAGGCAGAGAGAGGGATGAGGCAGAGAGAGGGATGAGACAGAGAGAGAGGGAGGCAGAGAGAGAGGGATGAGACAGAGAGAGAGGGATGAGACAGAGAGAGGGATGAGAGAGAGAGGGATGAGACAGAGAGAGAGGGATGAGACAGAGAGAGAGGGATGAGGCAGAGAGAGGGATGAGGCAGAGAGAGGGATGAGGCAGAGAGAGGGAGAGAGAGAGAGGGATGAGACAGAGAGAGGGATGAGAGAGAGAGGGATGAGGCAGAGAGAGAGGGATGAGACAGAGAGAGAGGGAGAGAGAGAGAGGGATGAGACAGAGAGAGAGGGATGAGAGAGAGAGGGATGAGGCAGAGAGAGGGAGACAGAGAGAGAGGGATGAGACAGAGAGAGGGATGAGACAGAGAGAGGGATGAGACAGAGAGAGGGATGAGAGAGAGGGATGAGGCAGAGAGAGGGATGAGACAGAGAGAGAGGGAGGCAGAGAGAGGGATGAGACAGAGAGAGAGAGGGATGAGACAGAGAGAGAGAGGGATGAGACAGAGAGAGAGGGATAGAGAGAGGGATGAGACAGAGAGAGGGAGACAGAGAGAGGGATGAGGCAGAGAGAGGGATGAGACAGAGAGAGAGGGATGAGACAGAGAGAGGGATGAGACAGAGAGAGGGATGAGACAGAGAGAGAGGGATGAGGCAGAGAGAGGGATGAGACAGAGAGAGGGATGAGACAGAGAGAGGGATGAGACAGAGAGAGGGATGAGGTAGAGAGAGGGATGAGGTAGAGAGAGGGATGAGACAGAGAGAGGGGGATGAGACAGAGAGAGGGATGAGGTAGAGAGAGGGATGAGACAGAGAGAGGGATGAGGTAGAGAGAGGGATGAGACAGAGAGAGAGGGATGAGACAGAGAGAGAGGGATGAGACAGAGAGAGGGATGAGCAGAGAGAGAGGGATGAGACAGAGAGAGGGATGAGGCAGAGAGAGGGATGAGACAGAGAGAGAGGGATGAGGCAGAGAGAGAGGGATGAGACAGAGAGAGGGATGAGGCAGAGAGAGAGGGATGAGACAGATAGAGAGGGATGAGACAGATAGAGAGGGATGAGACAGATAGAGAGGGATGAGACAGAGAGAGAGGGATGAGACAGAGAGAGAGGGATGAGACAGAGAGAGAGGGATGAGACAGAGAGAGGGATGAGACAGAGAGAGGGATGAGGCAGAGAGAGGGATGAGACAGAGAGAGAGGGATGAGACAGAGAGAGAGGGATGAGACAGAGAGAGAGGGAGGCAGAGAGAGAGGGATGAGAGAGAGAGGGATGAGGCAGAGAGAGGGAGACAGAGAGAGAGGGATGAGACAGAGAGAGAGGGATGAGACAGAGAGAGAGGGATGAGACAGAGAGAGGGATGAGGCAGAGAGAGGGATGAGAGAGAGAGGGATGAGGCAGAGAGAGAGGGAGACAGAGAGAGGGATGAGGCAGAGAGAGAGGATGAGACAGAGAGAGAGGGATGAGACAGAGAGAGAGGATGAGACAGAGAGAGAGAGGGATGAGACAGAGAGAGAGGGATGAGACAGAGAGAGGGAGAGAGAGAGGGATGAGGCAGAGAGAGGGATGAGGCAGAGAGAGAGGGATGAGGCAGAGAGAGAGGGATGAGGCAGAGAGAGGGAGAGAGAGAGAGGGATGAGACAGAGAGAGAGGGATGAGACAGAGAGAGGGATGAGACAGAGAGAGGGATGAGACAGAGAGAGAGGGAGACAGAGAGAGGGATGAGCAGAGAGAGGGATGAGGCAGAGAGAGAGAGGGATAGAGAGGGATGAGACAGAGAGAGAGAGGATAGAGAGGGATGAGACAGAGAGAGAGGGATGAGACAGAGAGAGAGGGATGAGACAGAGAGAGAGGGATGAGACAGAGAGAGGGATGAGACAGAGAGAGGGATGAGGCAGAGAGAGGGATGAGGCAGAGAGAGGGATGAGGCAGAGAGAGAGGGATGAGACAGAGAGAGAGGGATGAGACAGAGAGAGAGGGATGAGACAGAGAGAGAGGGATGAGACAGAGAGAGAGGGATGAGAGAGAGAGGGATAGAGAGAGGGAGACAGAGAGAGAGGGATGAGACAGAGAGAGGGATGAGACAGAGAGAGAGGGATGAGACAGAGAGAGAGGGATGAGACAGAGAGAGAGGGGTGGCAGAGAGAGAGGGATGAGACAGAGAGAGAGGGAGGCAGAGAGAGGGAGAGAGAGAGGGATGAAGCAGAGAGAGAGGGATGAGGCAGAGAGAGAGGGATGAGACAGAGAGAGAGGGATGAGACAGAGAGAGAGGGATGAGACAGAGAGAGGGATGAGACAGAGAGAGGGATGAGGCAGAGAGAGGGATGAGGCAGAGAGAGGGATGAGGCAGAGAGAGGGATGAGGCAGAGAGAGAGGGATGAGACAGAGAGAGGGATGAGAGAGAGAGGGATGAGACAGAGAGAGGGAGGCAGAGAGAGGGATGAGAGAGAGAGGGATGAGGCAGAGAGAGGGAGACAGAGAGAGAGGGATGAGAGAGAGAGGGATGAGACAGAGAGAGGGATGAGACAGAGAGAGAGGGATGAGACAGAGAGAGAGGGATGAGGCAGAGAGAGAGGGATGAGGCAGAGAGAGAGGGATGAGACAGAGAGAGAGGGATGAGGCAGAGAGAGAGGGATGAGACAGAGAGAGAGGGATGAGACAGAGAGAGGGATGAGACAGAGAGAGGGATGAGGCAGAGAGAGGGATGAGGCAGAGAGAGAGGGAGGCAGAGAGAGAGGGATGAGACAGAGAGAGAGGGATGAGACAGAGAGAGAGAGAGAGAGGGATGAGACAGAGAGAGGGAGACAGAGAGAGAGGGATGAGACGAGAGAGAGGGATGAGAGAGAGAGGGATGAGGCAGAGAGAGGGAGACAGAGAGAGGGATGAGACAGAGAGAGAGGGATGAGGCAGAGAGAGGGATGAGGCAGAGAGAGGGATGAGGCAGAGAGAGAGGGATGAGACAGAGAAAAGTATGAGGTAGAGAGAGGGATGAGGTAGAGAGAGGGATGAGGCAGAGAGAGGGATGAGACAGAGAGAGAGGGATGAGACAGAGAGAGGGATGAGGCAGAGAGAGGGATGAGGCAGAGAGAGAGGGATGAGGCAGAGAGAGAGGGATGAGGCAGAGAGAGAGGGATGAGACAGAGAGAGAGAGGGATGAGACAGAGAGAGGGATGAGACAGAGAGAGGGATGAGGCAGAGAGAGGGATGAGGCAGAGAGAGAGGGATGAGGCAGAGAGAGAGGGATGAGACAGAGAGAGAGAGGGATGAGACAGAGAGAGAGAGGGATGAGACAGAGAGAGAGGGATGAGACAGAGAGAGAGAGGGGTGAGACAGAGAGAGGGATGAGGCAGAGAGAGGGATGAGGCAGAGAGAGGGATGAGACAGAGAGAGGGATGAGACAGAGAGAGGGATGAGACAGAGAGAGGGATGAGACAGAGAGAGAGGGATGAGACAGAGAGAGGGATGAGACAGAGAGAGGGATGAGACAGAGAGAGGGATGAGAGAGAGAGGGATGAGGCAGAGAGAGAGGGATGAGACAGAGAGAGGGAGGCAGAGAGAGGGATGAGGCAGAGAGAGGGATGAGACAGAGAGAGGGATGAGACAGAGAGAGGGATGAGACAGAGAGAGGGATGAGGTAGAGAGAGGGATGAGGTAGAGAGAGGGATGAGACAGAGAGAGGGGGATGAGACAGAGAGAGGGATGAGGTAGAGAGAGGGATGAGACAGAGAGAGGGATGAGGTAGAGAGAGGGATGAGGCAGAGAGAGGGATGAGGCAGAGAGAGAGGGATGAGACAGAGAGAGAGGGATGAGACAGAGAGAGAGGGATGAGACAGAGAGAGGGATGAGACAGAGAGAGAGGGATGAGACAGAGAGAGAGGGATGAGGCAGAGAGAGAGGGATGAGGCAGAGAGAGGGATGAGAGAGAGAGGGATGAGACAGAGAGAGGGATGAGAGAGAGAGGGATGAGGCAGAGAGAGAGGGATGAGACAGAGAGAGGGATGAGACAGAGAGAGGGATGAGACAGAGAGAGAGGGATGAGACAGAGAGAGGGATGAGACAGAGAGAGGGATGAGGCAGAGAGAGAGGGATGAGACAGAGAGAGAGGGATGAGACAGAGAGAGAGGGATGAGACAGAGAGAGGGATGAGACAGAGAGAGGGAGACAGAGAGAGGGATGAGGCAGAGAGAGGGAGGCAGAGAGAGGGATGAGACAGAGAGAGAGGGATGAGACAGAGAGAGAGGGATGAGACAGAGAGAGAGGGATGAGACAGAGAGAGAGGGATGAGACAGAGAGAGGGAGACAGAGAGAGGGATGAGGCAGAGAGAGAGGGAGGCAGAGAAAAGTATGAGGTAGAGAGAGGGATGAGGTAGAGAGAGGGATGAGCAGAGAGAGGGAGGCAGAGAGAGAGGGATGAGAGAGAGAGGGATGAGGCAGAGAGAGGGAGACAGAGAGAGAGGGATGAGGCAGAGAGAGAGGGAGACAGAGAGAGAGGGATGAGACAGAGAGAGGGATGAGACAGAGAGAGGGAGGCAGAGAGAGGGATGAGGCAGAGAGAGGGATGAGGCAGAGAGAGAGGGATGAGGCAGAGAGAGAGGGATGAGACAGAGAGAGAGAGGGAGGCAGAGAGAGAGGGATGAGACAGAGAGAGAGAGAGAGAGAGGGATGAGACAGAGAGAGGGAGACAGAGAGAGGGATGAGAGAGAGAGGGATGAGACAGAGAGAGAGGGAGAGAGAGAGAGGGATGAGACAGAGAGAGGGAGAGAGAGAGAGGGATGAGGCAGAGAGAGAGGGAGACAGAGAGAGGGATGAGACAGAGAGAGGGATGAGACAGAGAGAGGGAGGCAGAGAGAGGGATGAGGTAGAGAGAGGGATAGAGAGAGGGAGGCAGAGAGAGGGGATGAGAGAGAGAGGGATAGAGAGAGGGAGGCAGAGAGAGGGATGAGAGAGAGAGGGATGAGGCAGAGAGAGGGATGAGGCAGAGAGAGGGATGAGGCAGAGAGAGGGATGAGACAGAGAGAGAGGGATGAGACAGAGAGAGGGATGAGACAGAGAGAGGGATGAGACAGAGAGAGAGGGATGAGGCAGAGAGAGAGGGATGAGGCAGAGAGAGGGATGAGACAGAGAGAGAGGGATGAGGCAGAGAGAGAGGGATGAGGCAGAGAGAGGGATGAGGCAGAGAGAGGGATGAGGCAGAGAGAGAGGGATGAGGCAGAGAGAGAGGGATGAGACAGAGAGAGAGAGGGATGAGACAGAGAGAGAGGGATGAGACAGAGAGAGAGGGATGAGACAGAGAGAGAGAGGGATGAGACAGAGAGAGAGAGGGATGAGACAGAGAGAGAGAGGGATGAGGCAGAGAGAGGGGGATGAGACAGAGAGAGGGATGAGGTAGAGAGAGGGATGATACAGAGAGAGAGAGGGATGAGACAGAGAGAGAGGGATGAGACAGAGAGAGGGATGAGACAGAGAGAGAGGGATGAGACAGAGAGAGAGGGATGAGACAGAGAGAGAGAGGGATGAGACAGAGAGAGAGGGATGAGGCAGAGAGAGAGGGATGAGGCAGAGAGAGGGATGAGACAGAGAGAGAGGGATGAGGCAGAGAGAGGGATGAGGCAGAGAGAGAGGGATGAGGCAGAGAGAGAGGGATGAGACAGAGAGAGAGAGGGAGGCAGAGAGAGAGGGATGAGACAGAGAGAGAGAGGGAGAGAGAGAGAGGGATGAGACAGAGAGAGAGAGGGATGAGACAGAGAGAGAGGGATGAGACAGAGAGAGGGAGACAGAGAGAGGGATGAGGCAGAGAGAGGGATGAGGCAGAGAGAGAGGGATGAGACAGAGAGAGGGATGAGACAGAGAGAGGGATGAGACAGAGAGAGAGGGATGAGACAGAGAGAGAGGGATGAGACAGAGAGAGGGATGAGACAGAGAGAGAGGGATGAGACAGAGAGAGGGATGAGGCAGAGAGAGAGGGATGAGGCAGAGAGAGGGATGAGACAGAGAGAGGGATGAGACAGAGAGAGGGATGAGACAGAGAGAGGGATGAGACAGAGAGAGAGGTAGAGAGAGGGATGAGACAGAGAGAGGTGAGACAGAGAGAGGGATGAGACAGAGAGAGGGGGATGAGACAGAGAGAGGGATGAGGTAGAGAGAGGGATGAGACAGAGAGAGGGATGAGGCAGAGAGAGAGGGATGAGACAGAGAGAGAGGGATGAGACAGAGAGAGAGGGATGAGACAGAGAGAGGGATGAGACAGAGAGAGAGGGATGAGACAGAGAGAGAGGGATGAGGCAGAGAGAGAGGGATGAGGCAGAGAGAGAGGGATGAGACAGAGAGAGAGGGATGAGGCAGAGAGAGAGGGAGGCAGAGAGAGAGGGATGAGACAGAGAGAGGGATGAGACAGAGAGAGGGATGAGACAGAGAGAGAGGGATGAGACAGAGAGAGGGATGAGACAGAGAGAGGGATGAGGCAGAGAGAGAGGGATGAGACAGAGAGAGAGGGATGAGACAGAGAGAGAGGGATGAGACAGAGAGAGGGATGAGACAGAGAGAGGGATGAGGCAGAGAGAGGGATGAGACAGAGAGAGAGGGATGAGACAGAGAGAGAGGGATGAGACAGAGAGAGAGGGATGAGACAGAGAGAGGGATGAGGCAGAGAGAGGGATGAGGCAGAGAGAGGGATGAGGCAGAGAGAGAGGGATGAGACAGAGAGAGGGATGAGACAGAGAGAGGGATGAGGCAGAGAGAGGGATGAGGCAGAGAGAGGGATGAGGCAGAGAGAGAGGGATGAGACAGAGAGAGAGAGGGATGAGACAGAGAGAGGGATGAGACAGAGAGAGGGATGAGGCAGAGAGAGGGATGAGGCAGAGAGAGAGGGATGAGGCAGAGAGAGAGAGGGATGAGACAGAGAGAGGGATGAGACAGAGAGAGAGAGGGATGAGACAGAGAGAGGGATGAGACAGAGAGAGGGATGAGGCAGAGAGAGGGATGAGGCAGAGAGAGAGGGATGAGGCAGAGAGAGAGGGATGAGGCAGAGAGAGAGAGGGATGAGACAGAGAGAGGGATGAGGCAGAGAGAGGGATGAGACAGAGAGAGAGGGATGAGACAGAGAGAGGGATGAGACAGAGAGAGAGGGATGAGGCAGAGAGAGAGGGATGAGGCAGAGAGAGGGATGAGGCAGAGAGAGGGATGAGGCAGAGAGAGGGATGAGACAGAGAGAGAGGGATGAGACAGAGAGAGAGGGATGAGGCAGAGAGAGAGGGATGAGGCAGAGAGAGGGATGAGACAGAGAGAGGGATGAGACAGAGAGAGGGATGAGACAGAGAGAGAGGGATGAGGCAGAGAGAGAGGGATGAGGCAGAGAGAGGGATGAGACAGAGAGAGAGGGATGAGGCAGAGAGAGAGGGATGAGGCAGAGAGAGGGATGAGACAGAGAGAGGGATGAGGCAGAGAGAGAGGGATGAGGCAGAGAGAGGGATGAGACAGAGAGAGAGGGATGAGACAGAGAGAGAGGGATGAGGCAGAGAGAGGGATGAGACAGAGAGAGGGATGAGGCAGAGAGAGAGGGATGAGGCAGAGACAGAGGGATGAGACAGAGAGAGAGAGGGATGAGACAGAGAGAGAGAGGGATGAGACAGAGAGAGAGAGAGGGATGAGGCAGAGAGAGGGATGAGGCAGAGAGAGGGATGAGGCAGAGAGAGGGGGATGAGACAGAGAGAGGGATGAGGTAGAGAGAGGGATGAGACAGAGAGAGGGATGAGACAGAGAGAGGGATGAGACAGAGAGAGAGGGATGAGGCAGAGAGAGAGGGATGAGACAGAGAGAGAGAGGGATGAGACAGAGAGAGAGGGATGAGACAGAGAGAGAGGGATGAGACAGAGAGAGAGGGATGAGACAGAGAGAGGATAGTGTCATAGTGGACAGCGAGGGGTGCTGACAGAGAGAGGGAGTGGCTGTGAGAGAGAGGACGGCTGTGAGATCCCTAGCCCTGTCTGTATAAAGATAGGTCGGTGTGTGTGTCCGTGTATGGTGGTGCCAAGTACCTTATTGATCCGGGAGGTGCTCTCCTCTGCTGCTTCTTCCAGCACCTCCCTGTCAGATCGTCCTTATCCTCCAGGCCTCACTGACTGCTGCTGGGGCACAGAGGAGGCTGGAGGAGATTGTGTGCACACTGTGCAGCGACATCAGATCGGTGTCACTGGTCTGGCTGCTTTGAAATCTCCCGCCCACACCCCTTTCCAGGCACAGATTGACGGCACAAGGGGTTGTGGGCGGGCACATGGGGAGGGGGTTAGTCCTGGTACAGATATAGCGGGCGCTGTGCGGGGGATGTGGAGAGTGCTGCGAGCGGGTCAGTGGGCGGCAGAGGTGGGGGGCAATGAATGTGATCACGGCGCTCTCGCTGACATGCACTCGTGACTCGTCTAGGGAAATCACAATGCTGACTCGTTGGCAACACACTCTGGACCAACGGTGCTACTGACACTTTGGCGCCTCCTCCTCTCTGGCTCCTGGGTGCAGCGCACCCTTTGCACCCCGCCTGGGATCGGCCCTGCCACTGTGCATGCTGGGGAGGGGTACTTAAGGGACAGACGCCATTGATCAAGGTTCGTTCTTCTTTGCCTTGTGGCCCTCCTGGCACGAGGTGCGCATGTGTGTGAGCCTGACTTCGGGGCCACGTTGGCCCGGAGTTGTATTGCTGTTGAGTAGGCCCGGCTACGCTGATTGGGGACTACAATCCTAAAGGGAAATCACAAGCTGTCTGTCCACAAGGGAGGAAGCCATCTTGGTGAAGGATACCGGGGGAGGACCTGCCCTGGAGGAGACCGGCAAAGTGCTAGTGTCTCGGTTGAGGCCTGGTCACCCAATCAAGGAGGATTCCACTACATTGAAAGCCCTGCAGTCTGCCGGTTCCGGCATGAAGGCTCTATTACTACACGGCTGGAGGTTTCGGGACTTTGAACTCCTGTGGCAGAGGATTCCTGAATGAATCTGAGTTCATTCCAAGAGGTCTGTGGCTGAGACAAAGTTCATTCCACGACAGTCTGTGGCAGAGACTGTCTAGACATTGGTTCATGTGTTATCCCGGCTGCTAGGCCAAGTGTCCGGGTGAGAGGGGACTATCCGGGTGAGAGGGGACTATCCGGGTGAGAGGGGACTATCTGGGTGAGAGGGGTCTATCCGGGTGAGAGGGGTCTATCCGGGTGAGAGGGGACTATCTGGGTGAGAGGGGTCTATCCGGGTGAGAGGGGTCTATCCGGGTGAGATGGGTCTATCCGGGTGAGAGGGGTCTATCCGGGTGAGAGGGGTCTATCCGGGTGAGAGGGGACTATCCGGGTGAGAGGGGACTATCCGGGTGAAAGGAGTCTACCCGGGTGAGAGGGGACTATCCGGGTGAGAGGGGACTATCCGGGTGAGAGGAGTCTACCCGGGTGAGAGGGGTCTATCCGGGTGAGAGGGGACTATCCGGGTGAGAGGGGTCTATCCGGGTGAGAGGGGTCTATCCGTTTGAGAGGGGTCTATCCGTTTGAGAGGGGTCTATCCGTGTGAGAGGGGTCTTTCCATGTGAGAGGGGTCTATCCGTGTGAGAGGGGTCTATCCGTGTGAGAGGGGTCTATTCAGGTGAGAGGAGTCTATTCAGGTGAGAGGAGTCTATCCGGGTGAGAGGGGACTATCCGGGTGAGAGGGGTCTATCCGTGTGAGAGGGGTCTATCCGTGTGAGAGGGGTCTATCCGTGTGAGAGGGGTCTATCCGTGTGAGAGGTATCCGGGTGAGAGGAGTCTATCCGGGTGAGAGGGGACTATCCGGGTGAGAGGGGACTATCCGGGTGAGAGGGGACTATCCGGGTGAGAGGGGACTATCTGGGTGAGAGGGGACTATCCGGTGAGAGGGGTCTATTCAGGTGAAAGGAGTCTATTCGGGTGAGAGGAGTCTATCCGGGTGAGAGGAGTCTATCCGGGTGAGAGGGGACTATCCGGGTGAGAGGGGTCTATCGGGGTGAGAGGGATCTATCGGGGTGAGAGGGATCTATCGGGGTGAGAGGGGTCTATTCAGGTGAGAGGAGTCTATCCGGGTGAGAGGAGTCTATCCGGGTGAGAGGAGTCTATCCGGGTGAGAGGAGTCTATCCGGGTGAGAGGGATCTATCGGGGTGAGAGGGGTCTATTCAGGTGAGAGGGGTCTATTCAGGTGAGAGGGGTCTATCCGGGTGAGAGGAGTCTATCCGGGTGAGAGGAGTCTATCCGGGTGAGAGGAGTCTATCCGGGTGAGAGGAGTCTATCCGGGTGAGAGGAGTCTATCCGGGTGAGAGGAGTCTATCGGGGTGAGAGGAGTCTATCGGGGTGAGAGGAGTCTATCGGGGTGAGAGGGGACTATCGGGGTGAGAGGGGACTATCGGGGTGAGAGGGGACTATCGGGGTGAGAGGGGACTATCTGGGTGAGAGGGGTCTATCTGGGTGAGAGGGGTCTATCTGGGTGAGAGGGGTCTATCTGGGTGAGAGGGGTCTATCTGGGTGAGAGGGGTCAGACAGATGCCATTGATCGAGGTTCGTTCTTCTTCGCCTTGTGGCCCTCCTGGCACGAGGTGCGCATGTGTGTGAGCCTGACTTCGGGGCCACGTTGGCCCGGAGTTGTATTGCTGTTGAGTAGGCCCGGCTACGCTGATTGGGGACTACAATCCTAAAGGGAGATCACAAGCTGTCTGTCCACAAGGGAGGAAGCCATCTTGGTGAAGGATACCGGGGGAGGACCTGCCCTGGAGGAGACCGGCAAAGTGCTAGTGTCTCGGTTGAGGCCTGGTGACCCAATCAAGGAGGGATCCACTACATTGAAAGCCCTGCAGTCTGCCGGTTCCGGCATGAAGGCTCTTCTACTACACGGCTGGAGGTTTCGGGACTTTGAACTCCTGTGGCAGAGGATTCCTGGATGAATCTGAGTTCATTCCAAGAGGTCTGTGGCCGAGACAAAGTTCATTCCACGACAGTCTGTGGCAGAGACTGTCTGGACATTGGTTCATGTGTTATCCCAGCTGCTAGGCCAAGTGTCCGGGTGAGAGGGGACTATCCGGGTGAGAGGAGTCTATTCAGGTGAGAGGGGACTATCCGGGTGAGAGGGGACTATCCGGGTGAGAGGGGACTATCCGGGTGAGAGGGGACTATCCGGGTGAGAGGGGACTATCTGAGTGAGAGGGGTCTATCCAGATGAGAGGGGTCTATCCGGGTGAGAGGGGTCTATCTGGGTGAGAGGGGTCTATCTGGGTGAGAGGAGTCTATCCGGGTGAGAGGAGTCTACCCGGGTGAGAGGGGTCTATCCGGGTGAGAGGAGTCTACCCGGGTGAGAGGGGTCTACCCGGGTGAGAGGGGTCTATCCGGGTGAGAGGGGTCCATCTGGGTGAGAGGGGACTATCTGGGTGAGAGGGGACTATCTGGGTGAGAGGGGACTATCTGGGTGAGAGGGGACTATCTGGGTGAGAGGGGACTATCTGGGTGAGAGGGGTCTATCTGGGTGAGAGTGGGTCTATCTGGGTGAGAGTGGGTCTATCTGGGTGAGAGTGGGTCTATCTGGGTGAGAGGGGGTCTATCTGGGTGAGAGGGGGTCTATCTGGGTGAGAGGGGGTCTATCTGGGTGAGAGGGGGTCTATCTGGGTGAGAGGGGACTATCTGGGTGAGAGGGGACTATCTGGGTGAGAGTGGGTCTATCTGGGTGAGAGTGGGTCTATCTGGGTGAGAGTGGGTCTATCTGGGTGAGAGGGGGTCTATCTGGGTGAGAGTGGGTCTATCTGGGTGAGAGTGGGTCTATCTGGGTGAGAGTGGGTCTATCTGGGTGAGAGTGGGTCTATCTGGGTGAGAGTGGGTCTATCTGGGTGAGAGTGGGTCTATCTGGGTGAGAGGGGGTCTATCTGGGTGAGAGTGGGTCTATCTGGGTGAGAGTGGGTCTATCTGGGTGAGAGGGGGTCTATCTGGGTGAGAGGGGGTCTATCTGGGTGAGAGTGGGTCTATCTGGGTGAGAGGGGGTCTATCTGGGTGAGAGGGGGTCTATCTGGGTGAGCAATACCCACTCAATAGGTAAGAGTGGAGACTGATTGATTCTGTTCCGTGTGCCTGAACCTTCCCCCGCTCCTCTCCTCCTTCCTACTTTCTCTATTTCAAGTTCCCCCGCAGTAAAATAAATAAATCCCTACTTTTGGAGGTTTTACATCTGTCTGGACATTTTTTATGGACTTTCCACCCCGAAAATGAAGCTACAAAAGGTAACATGCAAACCCAAAATATGACCAGCAGCTCCTCCGAGGGTAGTGCTACATGAATGAATATCAACTTATTTATTTTTTTTACATTTTTTTGTTGGTTTTTAGTTCTCATAATTTCTTTTTTAGGTGACGTTTTATGTTTTGGGTTCCTTTGTTTTAGCTATTATTTGTATTTTGAATGAATGAATGAATGAATGAAAACTTATATAGCGCGGCACATGCGAACTGAATCGCCTCTGGGCGCTTGTTGTTCCTGTCTCCTTTGCTATCAAAAGAGAAAAGTCTATTTTTATAGCTATGATTGGCATATGGTAATATGAGGATGTTTCATTTGTTTTTTGACCACACAATGTCACCTTTTCTCAGGCTCTCATTGATTTGTGTGGATAGCTACATAGTTATTATTTGTTTTTTTATTTATTTTTTGTTTTTAGATTTTAGTTCTCATAATTACTTTTCCTGGTGCCACCATGGCAGCATACCTGCAATAGAGCTCCGCCTCTACTCCTCCTTCAGGACTAGTGAATAGCATAAATTAAAGGCATAGCCCCTCCCCCAACATTCTCCTTTTTTTACCTCATACCTTCTTGTGCTGGTGAAATAGCAGATGGACGTCCATACCTCTGCAGTCGGCAGCATCCGGCGGGTTTAGCCTTTCCCGTACAAAGTCCTCGTCGTGGGCCGCTCAAAGCGCTAAGAAGGTGGGGAACCCCTCTGTGGATCTGGCGGGGTCACCTTGCAGAGTTTCCTCTACGGAACGCAGACTGCCTGGAGCATGGAGGAATGACGTGTGTGCTCGTCAGGAGGATCAGCTCGGCTTCCCAGGCCAGTAACCTTTCTCTTTCCCCTTTATTTTTTCCTTCCTTGTGCAGGATCATTGGAAGTGTTTGTTTGTTTTGGCATTTTTTGTTGTGTCATTTCGTGTTTCCTCTGTTTTTTTCTTCCCCTCTCTTTCCTTCCCTAGGTACCTGCTCTCCAGGGTCCCCCCCCCCCCCAGGACTCCTCTCTGTTTAGGAGCCGTGTCTTGGGCTCTTCTGTTGCAGAGAAGGGGGGGTCTGGCGGGGCTGCGGTGGTCCTGTCATTGGTGGGAGCGGAGGAGCGGGGCGGCGTTCCTGCAGCCGCTCCGATTGTCCTCTATGGGGTCTCGGGGCTCACACACAGGACTTCCTGTGTCACGAGCGCCGGGTTTCTGAGCATGCGCGAGCGCATGCGCGGAGGCTTGCTGACGTCGCGGCGGTCATCTTGGTTCTGGGAAAAAGGGCTGGTTTGCCCTTCTTTTCCCCAGTATTCGATTGTCCTCTATGGGGTCTCGGCGCTCGCACACAGGACTTCCTGTGTCACGAGCCCCGGGTTTCTGCACATGCGCGAGCGCATGCGCGGAGGCTTGCTGACGTTGCGGCGGTCATCTTGGTTCTGGGAAAAAGGGCTGGTTTGCCCTTCTTTTCCCCAGTATTCGCCCAGGGGTGGGTCCTCACATTAAACCCGCCCCTGGTGCTTATTTAAAGAGCCTGCAAGCAAGCCATGGCTGCCAGAGTGAACTTGGACCCTTTTTTGCCCTGTTAAATCACTCCAGCGCCAGCCCTGTGGTAAGTTAAAAAAAAAAAAGAGGGAAAAGGTGGAATGGAGTGTCAGTGCACCTGCACCTCTGTGGGTTCACAGATAGGTGTTTTGCTTTAGAATTTCTTAGTCCTTCTCTCTCTCTTTTCTCCCAGCTGATCCTCCTGCCCAAAGTCTCGCAATGAGTCATTCACCACGTAACAAAGATCCTCATACTCCTGATAGGTATGGACCAACGATACGTGAGTATAATGTGAGTCCCTTACATCGTAGCCCTGCCCACTCCAAGAAGACCAGAAAATCATCAAGGCGTCGAGACAATGACAGTCCAGACCGCAGGTCTCATTCCTCACGACATCGTTCCCAGTCTTCACGCCATAGGTCACGGAGGTCAAGATCCAGAGAACATGATCGCTCCCCATCTTCTAGGAACTACAGGGAAAAGAAGTGCTGGACATGCGGGGCTACGCCACTACCAGATAGGGTAGTTTGTAAGGACTGCTTCACGGACTATGCGTCCAACCGTGAGCAAGAAAATCAGCGTGCGATAGAACTGCTTGATAAAAAAATGACGGATTCCTTTTCCAAGCTTCTGGCTTCGCTCCACACTCAGCCAGCCCAGCAGATACCACAGTTCCAACAGATGGAACATAATCTCCCGGGTCCCTCAGCAGTCAGCACACCACCGGCACCAATTGATTGCCCAGTCACAAATTTGACACCCGAGGATGACTCAGAGGATTCCTCAGAGGAATCAGATCCCTCTGGCTTTAGCCTTTCCCTGGTAAGACCTTTTATCCAGGCAATAAAGTCGGCAATCGCCTGGAAGGAGGTGGAAGATCCTCCCCAAGAGGAAACAAACTACTTCCTCTTTCTCAAACGGAAACAAGCTCTCTTCCCGCTGATGGGTGAGATTAACCAGGTCATCCTGAACGAATGGGCAAAGCCCCATAAGAAACTCTCATTAGGACGTTTCAACAGGTTGTATCCCCTGCCAGAGTCCGATTCCACGTCCTCCAAGGACCCGTTAGACAGGCAAATTGATCTGGATTTAAAGAGGAGTTACTTAGCGGCAGGGGCAGCATGTAAACCAGCCATCGCCCTTACGTCTGTCTCAAATGCCATAAGGTCCTGGACAGATAACATTGAGACCGCCTTACGTCAGGATGTACCCACGGAAGACGTAATTAAAGCCTTGGAAGAACTTAGGCTGTCGGCAGACTTTGTGGGGGTTGCAGCCATTGACGCAATCCGACGTTCAGCTAGGTCCATGCTGCACTCAGTAATGGCCAAAAGAGCTCTGTGGCTGAAGCCTTGGACGGCGGACCCTTCCTCCAAGCACAATTGGTGCAGGATCCCCTGTGATGGCAAGGCTCTTTTCAGAGACAAAATGGATATAGCAATCTCCAGGTTGTCAGGAGGCAGGTCGGGTATGCTTCCACAAGATAGGAAAATTCGAAGATTCAGAGGTGGTCCCTCTAGATTCCGCTGCTCGGATCCGAGGGGTTTTCAGCAGTCGGGTCAATTCAGAGACACCAAGAGACCCTGGAGGGGCACTCAGCATTCCTTCCTGAACAAGAAGACGAAGGCCCTTCCGGCTCCTCAGGAGCCAAAGCAGTCCTTTTGATGCCAGAGTTCCCCAGGCACTCCCGGTGGGAGCCAGACTGAAGCTCCTTCAAGGGGACAGAAATCCCATCGTCTCCACTGAAGGCTCAGGCCCTGAAGAGTTTCCTAATGTCACTTCAGCTTCAGGGTGCGGCCATTCCAGTCCCCTTAGCGGAGCGAGGCACATGTTTTTACTCCACCCTATTCCTAGTCCCCAAGAGAACAGGGGGATGGAGACCTGTAATAGATCTGAAGAGGCTCAACCAATACATTTACACCGAAAACTTCAGGATGGAATCCTTGCAGAAAATAATCCAGCCAGTCCAGCCATCAGATTGGATGGTGTCAGTAGATCTGCAGGATGCATATCTACACATTCCAATCCAGCCTATGTTTCAAAAATTCCTGAGGTTTGCAGTGGGACAGACTCACCTAC
Organism: Rana kukunoris; assembly: GCA_029574335.1. Taxonomy (NCBI): domain Eukaryota; kingdom Metazoa; phylum Chordata; class Amphibia; order Anura; family Ranidae; genus Rana; species Rana kukunoris. The sequence continues at coordinate 743,253,145 of CM056049.1, read as the reverse complement.
AATTCCAAGCTCTGCCTTTCGGGTTATGCACCTCTCCCAGGGTGTTTACAAAGATTCTATTATCTGCACTGGCCCCCTTGCGGGAACAGGGCTTGAGAGTTTACCACTATCTGGACGACATCCTACTCTTAGCAGGCAGTCCGGATCAGCTAATATGTCATCGAGATACTCTTTTGAAGACACTAAAAGAACTAGGGTGGCTGATCAATTCAGACAAGAGCCAACTTACAAATGATTTATTTGGGTGCAGCGTTCGACACGCAGAAGGGGACAGTGTCCTTACCACTACCAAAAATTACAGCTCTCATCCAGAAGGTGGCCAAAGTCATCCAAACCCATTTTTAACAGCTTCACAGTGCCTGAGCCTTATTGGCACGATGTCTTCACGCATACCCATGGACCCATTGGCACCTGAGGTATTTTCAGACTGGTTTCTTGGCCCAATGGAAGAGACAACATCTGTCCCAGACGATCCTGCTGACTGTAGTGATGCGCAGGAGCCTTCATTGGTGGACAGGCCCCGAGAACCTCTCCAAGCCCCGTTACCTGGGCTCCCTTCAGTGGACCACAATTATGTCCGATGCAAGCGGACAGGGCTGGGGAGCCCATTGTGGGGAAATCAGAATTCAGGGGAAGTGGTCATACTCCACCCAGGGGGTAGTTTCCAACATCTTGGAGATGAGGGCAGCCTTTTTAGCACTGACTTCCCTGGCCGACCAGATCAAAGGCCAGAGGATACTTCTACGTCTAGACAACAGGGCAGCGGTTGCCTATATACAGAAGCAAGGGGCACGCGCAGCAGGTCACTCCTCAAGGAGGTAGAGCCACTCATGCTCTGGGCAGAAGAGAACCTCCTGGATCTCCGAGCAATGTATCTGCCGGGCAGAATGAACTTGGAAGCAGACACATTGTCCAGAAACTTCTCGGACAACAACGAGTGGGCTCTCCACCCTCGGGCATTCCGCCAGATCATCACCATTTGGGATCCCCCACAGGTAGACCTGTTCGCCTCCCTGAAGAACTTCAAGCTGGACAGGTTCTTCTCCCGATTTCCACATCCCTGAGCTGAAGCATTGGATGCCCTGTCATGCCCCTGGAGGTTCACCACGGCATATGCCTTCCCTCCCCGGTCGCTGATATTCAAGTTCCTCCTAAGGCTGCTCAGGGAGTCAGTTCAGGTGGTGGCGGTACTCCCGTACTGGCCGAAGAGACCTTAGTTTCCACTAGCTATGCGCCTCAGTGTGGATCCTCCAGTCGAGATCCCTCCTTTCCCTCAACTTCTGCTACAGGGCAGTCTTCTGCATCCGAACCCTCAAAGATTGGACCTTCGAGTCTGGAAGTTGAAAGGCGAAGGTTTGAGTCCCTAGTCTGTTCTCCGGGAATCATCTCAACCCTCCTGAAGGCCAGGAAACCTACGACGATTTCCATATATTCGGGAATCTGGGACAAGTTCCTGTCTTTTGCCGCTGATAACAATTTTGATCCAATCCTTCCCTCTACAAACCATGTCTTAGGATTCCTTCAGACGGGACTTGAACTGGGTCTTAGTTTGAGTTCCCTCAAGGTGCAGGTGGCAGCAATCTCAGCCGCAACAAACAAAAGATGGGCAGAGGATCCTTTGCTAATCACTTTCCTCAAAGGCGTTCGTAAAATTCGACCACCTGCCAGACGATCCTTTCCTAAATGGGATTTATCCCTGGTTCTCGAAGTCCTGTCAATCCATCCCTTTGCTCCGGTGGAACAAATAACTTTATGGAATCTGACACTGAAAACAGCCTTCCTGCTGGCCATTACATCTGGAAGAAGGATATCAGAGCTCCACTCCTTAGGGATAGGGGACAAACACATCTCCTTTTTTCCGGACAGAGTGGAACTGCGTCCCCTTCGGGGGTTCACACCGAAGGTTACTACCGCAGGTCACCTGTCGGAAACCTGGGCTCTACCAGTGTTTACAGTTGTAGATTCAGAGACCTGTCACGAACTGGACGTATCCAGAACACTTAGGGCCTACCTACAAGCCACAGGTCCTTTAAGGATCTCCGAGAGACTCTTCATACCATTCGGTAAATACAGAGGCAAGGAAGCCTCCATCAGAACTCTAGCATCCTGGGTTGTAAAGTTGATCCAACAAACCTACAAGGTGAAGAAGTTGGAGCCTCCATCCTGAGTGAATGCTCACTCCACAAGGGCAGTCTCGGCTTCTTGGGCAGCACGGGCTAATGTGTCGCTGGAGACGGTGTGCAGGGCCGCCACTTGGTCTTCTCATAACACGTTCCTCAGGCACTACCATATCGACCCAGGAGCTCTTACTACAGTCGAATTTGGAAGAAGGGCAGTCCAGGCATTATCCCACCCGTGTCAGCTAGTTATTTATCACAGGTATGCTGCCATGGTGGCACCAGGAAAACGGAAAATTGTATCATACTTACCACTAATTTTCCTTTCCTGGTGCCTATCCATGGCAGCAGACGCTCCCACCCTCGGTATTCTATATTACGGAGAATGTTGGGGGAGGGGCTATGCCTTTAATTTATGCTATTCACTAGTCCTGAAGGAGGAGTAGAGGCGGAGCTCTATCGCAGGTATGCTGCCATGGATAGGCACCAGGAAAGGAAAATTACTGGTAAGTATGATACAATTTTCAGTTTTTTAGGTGACTTTTTATGTTTTTGGTTGGTTTGTTGTAGCTATATATATATATATTGTTGGCATATGGTAATATGAGGATGTTTGAGTTTGTTTTTGGCCACAAGATGCCACCCATTCTCCAACTCTTGTTGACATGTATAACTATCAACATACTTTTTGTTTTTTTATTTCGTTTTTTCCATTTTCTTTTACAGCTTAAAAACGCCTGTCCATGTTTATTTTCGCTGTTTTTGCACGTTTTTGAGCGTTTTTTTATGTCTGACGTTTTTACAGCTCTATTGCTGGAGCTTCAGAACGCACTGGCCCCGCGTTTTTTTTGCAGCTTAGCTATCTACAGCTCAAAAACGTCATGGTGGGCATGATGCCATAGACTAACATGGACAGGCGTTTTTAAGCTGCAAAAAACGCTCAGAAAAGTGGCTGTAAAAACGCCAGTGGAAATGAGCCCTTATAGTCAAAAAGAAAACAATATCTCTATTAAAAACAAAAAAAATAGCTACAACAAAGTAACCAAAACCAAAATATGAGAACTAAAAACAAAAACATAAATAAAAAAAATAAAAATATATGTAGCTATCCACACATCAATGAGAGCCTGAGAAAGGGCGGCATCTTGTGGTCAAAAACAAAATAAAACATCCTCCTATTACCATATGCCAATACTATCTCTATAAAAACAAAACACAATTATAGCTACAAAAAAGTAACCAAAAACATAAAAAGTCACCTAAAAAAAGTAATTATGAGAACTAAAAAGAAAATGGAAAAAACGAAATAAAAAACAAAAAGTATGTTGATAGTTATACATGTTATTCTATGGCATCATTCCCACATAGACGATTTTGAGCTGCAAATGGCCTAGGCGTTTTTGAGCTGTAAAAAAAAAACGCAGGAGCAGGGCGTTCTAAAGCTCCTAAAACACAGCTGTAAAAACGCTCAACCTTAAAAAACGCGCACCGCGGCGCTTTTGAGCTGCAGGGATTTCATTAAAAATCTCATATATATATATAGCCTAGAGATTTTTTTTCTCAAAAAAACGCTGCCTAACGCTAGCGTTAAAAAACGCGCAAAAACGCGCATGCAAAAACGCGGTAAATTTTGCGTTTTTAACGCAAATTTTTCCAGACATACCTAGCTGTTTTACAGCTCACTTTTAAAACGCCAGTGGAAATGAAGCCTATGATGTCACCCTTTCTCCAAATCTTGTTGCTAGGTATAAATTTCAACATATTTTTATTTTTTATTTTGTTTTTGTTCTCATAATTACTTTTAGGTGACTTTTTATGTTTTTGGGTTACTTTGTTGTAGCTATTGTTTATTTTATTTTTTAATAGAGATATTATTGGCATATTGTAATATGAGGATGTTTGATTTTGTTTTTGATCACAAAATGACGCCCTTTTTCAGGCACTCAGGCTTTCAGATGTATTTTTTTTTTAGTTCTCATAATTACTTTTTTAGGTGACTTTTTATTTTTTGGTTCCTTTATTGTAGCTATTATTGTTTTATTTTTATTTTTTATAGAGATTTTTCGGCATATGGTATTATGAGGATGTTAAATTTTGTTTTTGACCACAAGATGTCACCCTTCCTCCGACTCTTGTTGATATGTATGAATATATACTTTTTTTTTTTTTACATTTCTTTTTTGTTGGTTTTTAGTTCTCATTATTACTTTTTTAGGTGACTTTTTATGGTTTTGGGTTCCTTTGTTGTAGCTATTATTTGTATTTTTATAGTTATTATTGGCATATGGCAGTGTTTCTCAATTCCAGTCCTCACGCCCCCCCAACAAAGTCAGGTTTTCAGGATTTCCCTGAGATGAAAAGGCTGTGGTGATTACTAAGGCAGTGAAACTGATCAAATCACCTGTGCAAAATAATGGAAAACCTGACCTGTTGGGGGGGGGGGGGGGTGTGAGGAGTGGAATTGAGAAACACTGGCATATGGTAATATGAGGATGTTTAATTTGTTTTTTGCCCACAAGATGTCGCCCTTTCTCAGGCTCTCGTTGATTTGGATAGCTACATATTTATTTGTTTTCTATTTGTTTTTTTATTTAGTTTTTTGTTTTAGTTTTTAGTTCTCATAATTACTTTTTTAGGTGACTTTTTATGTTTTTGGTTACTTTTTTGTAGCTATTATTGTATTTCGTTTTTTAGAGATATTATTGGCATAATGCACATGAGGATGTTTGATTTTGTTTTTGATCACAAAACTACGCTCCTTTTGAGACACTCGTTCAAATGTATGAATATCTACATATTTTCTGTGTTTTTACATTTAGTTTTTAAAAAACATTTTTAGTTCTCATACTTACTTTTTTAGGTGACATTTTGGTTACTTTGTTGTAGCTATTATTGTTTTATTTCTATTTTTATAGAGATTTTTTGGCTTATGGTAATGTGAGGATGTTTAACTTTGTTTTTGACAACAAGATCTCACCCATTTTCTGACTCTTGTTGATAAATATATAAAAAAAAAATTATCTAATTTTTTACATTTTTTTTTTTTTTTTTTTAGTTCTCATAATTATGTGACTGGTTTTTGGTTACTTTGTTTTAGCTATTGTTTTTTTTTTTTTTTTTAGAGATATTATTGACATATGGTAATATGAGGATGTTTAATTTTGTTTTTGACCACAAGATGTCGCCCTTTCTCAGGCTCTCATTGATATGTGTGGATAGCTACATATTTATTATTTGTTTTATTTATTTATTTTTTTAATATGTTTTTGTTTTTAGTTCTCATGTTTTGTTTTTGGTGACTTTTTATGTTTTTGGTTACTTTGTTGTAGCTATTGTTTTTTATTTTTTTGTTTTTTTTAGAGAGATATTGTTGGCATATGGTAATATGAGGATGTGTAACTTTCTTTCCTGACAGACTCCATGGCAGCCTACGTATGGGTTAATCCTGCCTCTCATACCTCATAGGACCCCTCTCCCATAAAGCTTTGCTTCTCACCATAGACTGTGTTCCTTTTTTGTCCTCCTCCTAGGACCTGGTAAAACTTTTTACCTTAAAAGAAAGATGTCCCTCGGTCCAAAGTCCTGGTGGTGCACACTTATAGAGCGACTGACTATGGCTCTGGAAGTCCAACAAATCTCAGCTATTAGCTGGATGGACATTTTTACTGTCTATGGTGGTTTTAAAATGCTCACTACCCTGCCACTGGCAGGTGAGCAGAGTTTTGGTCATATGACCTGATTATTAACAGGTGGCCCCATCCTGATTACCCCAGACCGTGCGGAGTGAGCAGCGGTGCTCCTATTTCCAGGCAAGACCGTGGGTTGTTCATCGTTGGTAATGTATCATTTTCTACTTACTGTTTTCATGGCAGCCAGTTTGTGTTTGTTGTCTGTCCTGTTAGGAATGGCCGCTGGAACGCATTTGCGTTCCAGCCTCGCCGCTTCCCGATGGAGTGTGCATGCGCAGGTCTCATTTGCGAACGAGGCTTGGTTGCGACTGCGCGTTCCAGTCCGGGCGGCCGCGATCGTGCATGCGCGCGAGGTCTTCAGCGGGGACGCCGAGCACTGCGCAGGCGCGTTTAGCACTCGGCTGTGCGCGGTGACGTCATCATTAGGCGACAAGTTTAAATAGCTGTCACAGACAGCTAGAGAGTGGCACATTCCTGAGCACTACGTCCATGGTTGTCTTGCTGCTCTAAGGTAAGAGGCTGTGTATGTCACTGCCTTTCTTCCACTGTATTATCTATATGCCAGATTACTGATTGTGTCCTATTGGTTATTGCAGTACTGTGTGCTTCCTGCCATGGATGAGTCACCGCCCCCCTGTGGCCAAACCTTATGCTGCAGGTAGGATGGAATTTATTTCCCTCTACCTGTTTTTCAATGAGGTTTTGGTAATTTTAAAATATAGTATTCTATTTCCTTTTTTTCCAGCCCCTCCAGGTCTGTTCGTCAATGATGAGAGTCGGTCTCAGCATCGTCATTCAAACTCTAGAAGCTCTAGGTCATCGTCTAAACATCATAGAGAGGGATCTAGATCCACATCTAGTCACCATTCTCACCGCCACTCCAGTCATTCTGGAAGGAAATAATGTTGGGGATGCAGAGCTCAGGTCCCAGAAGGAAAATCCCTCTGTGAGCCATGTTATTCCCGTGCTGTAAGGGAAAGAGGAGGTGAAGACCAGCAGGTGGAAGCCCTGGTCAGAAGAGTAGTCCAAGAATCTTTGAACGGCTCTGAGCCCATCCAAGCATCGGTCCCTCCTGTTGAGCCTCCCCTACTCCTTGTACAGGATACTCCTGAGGTGCCGGGGCCCTCCCAGCTTAACCGCACCCCAAGCGTGTCCTCAGATAGTGATGAGGAAAGTATTAATTATACAGCGGGCTTTGACTTTTCCCTGGTCCCAACCTTGGTTAAAGCTGTTAAGGACGCCTTAAAGTGGGAAGATCCAGTAGAAGGGAATGGTCTGGCTCAGATAAGAAAAATTCTTTAATCTCCAAAATTGCAAAAATGTACCCATTCAAGAGTGAGGAGTTGGGACATTTAGAGTCAGCCCCTCTTGTTGATGCAGCCTTGATGAGACTGGTTAAACATGTCATCCTCCCTCTGGAAGACACTGTTTCCTTCAAGGATGGTCTGGATAGGAAAATAGACACTGATCTAAAACGTATCTATATTACAGCAGGCATGGCTTGTAAACCAGCCTTGGCTCTTGCAGCCCTGTCTAAAGCAATGGAGGCCTGGACAGGTGAGATGGACTCTGTGTTGTCCTGCGTCCCTGAAGACTTAGCCAGAAGTATTCCAGTTCAAGAACTGAAAATGGCCTCGGTTTTTTTGGGGGAGGCCTCCCTTGATCTTATTCGCCTAGTGTCTCGGGTCATGCTCTCCTCTGTTACAGCCAAACGTGCCTTGTGGCTACGGCCTTGGGTAGCTGACCCTGCCTCTAAACAGGCCTGGTGCAAAATACCCTTTTTAGGGAATAAGTTGGACAGTGCCATTTCCCGGGCCACTGGGGGTAAGTCAAGCTTCCTTCCCCAGGATCGACGTCCATATGGACAGAGAAAAATTTTTCCTAGGCAGGATCAAGATCGGGCAAGGGAGGCCCACCGGTACAGACGTGGGCGTGATTTCAGGAAGAACTGGCGAAAAAAACAGCCCTCCAGTCAAAGGTCCGCAAAAAGCTCTTCCTCTGGTGGACGTGAGGCCCCTAAGTCTTTTTGATACAGGGTCGGCCCAGACGGAGAAAGTCGGGGCTCACCTCCTTCAATTCCAGCACATCTGGGTAGCCTCGATAAAGGATTTTTGGTCCGTCAAGACCGTATCTATAGGTCATTCTTGGACATTTATCGCCCCGCCTATTCTGCAGTTCATTCCCACAACCATGCCTTGCTCAGAAGAGAAAAGACAAGTCCTCTTGTCATACACAAGCTCACTTGTGGCTCAAGGTGCTGCTATACACGTCCCAACAGCCGAGAGATTCCAAGGGATGTATTCACCACTTTTTCTGGTCCTAAAAAAGTCAGGTTCCTGGAGACCAGTGATAGATCTGACACATCTAAACACCTTTATCAAGAAAGAGAAATTCAAGATGGAGTCGCTCCTCACGATCCGTCAAGCAGTTCAGCCAGGCAACTGGCTGGTGTCCATAGACCTGAAAGATGCCTACTTTTACGTCCCCATAGCAGTGGAATTCCAAAAGTATCTCCGGTTTGCTGTAGGCAATATTCACCTCCAGTTTACTTGTCTCCCTTTCGGGCTCACAACATCGCCAAGAGTATTCTCGAAACTCCTACTGGCAGTCGTGGCTCTGATCAGAATCAGAGGCATTCGTCTGCATCACTACTTAGACGACCTGCTACTACTTTCACAAAGCAAGGAGCAGCTGTTGTCCCACAAAGATCTGGTCATATCCATTCTGACCGAGTTTGGTTGGCTACTAAACAAAGAGAAGAGTCATCTAGAACCGACACAATCTCTAATCTTTCTCGGTGCCCAATTCGACACAGCTCTGAGTACTATCTCGCTGCCCCTAGTGAAAATCCCTGTAGTCCGGGACAGGATTCGTTGTGCTCTAGAAACACCTTTTCTCAAAGCCTCGCAATGCCTCAACATAATAAGTACCATGGTCTCCACAGTCCCTATGGTGAGATGGGCACAGTGGAAGATGCGACCCTTCCAGAAGGGTTTTCTCCAGCAGTGGGACTCGAAGTCACAAGTCCAAACGATTCGGATAACATCGCACATGAGAGAGAGTCTTCCCTGGTGGCTACTTCGGAAAAACCTCCTCAAATTGCCATTCTCTAGCCCCTGTTTCTTGGATCACAATCACATCGGATGCCAGCAACACAGGTTGGGGGGCTCTCTGCCTGACGGAGGTAGCCCAAGGGAAGTGGGACTTCCCGTCCCAGAAAGTCGTCTCCAATGTCCTGGAGCTTCGGGCAGCCCTTTGTGCTCTACGTGCCTTCCTTCACCTAATAAAATGGTCCTCAGTCCTCCTAAGGATGGACAACACATCGGCAGTGTCATACATCAAGAGACAGGGTGGCACTCGCAGTCTGTCTCTACTGAAGGAGGTAAATCCAATCATGTCTTGGGCACAGACACACCTGTCGAATTTGTCAGCTGTATATCTCCCTGGAGCTCAGAATCTACAGGCAGATTTCCTCTCGGGAACATCTCTCGACAACAACGAGTGGTCTCTCCACAACGATGTTTTCAGTTGGATCCTGTCACTGGATTTTTTACCGGAAGTGGATCTATTTGCGTTCCCACGCAACTTCAAACTGGAGAAGTATTACACCAGATACCGCTGTCCCCAGGCTTTCGGGGAAGACGCCCTAACGGATCAGTGGAGGTTCAGCAGAGCTTATGCCTTCCCTCCAGTCCCAGTCATTCTCCGATTCCTAGCGAGACTCAGGTGGGAAGAAGCCGAGGTAGTGGCAATAATTCCATTTTGGCCCAACAGGCCGTGGTTCCCGTTACTGTCCCAATTGAGCTTCCGGGATCCAGTTTAGCTTCCATCCAGACCGGATCTCCTGTTGCAAGGGTCGATCCCTCATCCATGTCCAGCCCTCTTGCACTTGATGGCATAGTTCTTGAAAGGAAAAGGTTGGAAACATTAGGATGTCCAAGCAGAGCCATCGCTACTTTGTTAAACGCCAGAAGGCCAAGCACCAATAAAAATCTACCAAAGAATTTGGTCAAAGTTCTCAGACTACACCTCTTCCATGGGTGGTTCTCCTGCTAACCCCAGTATCAAGGATATTCTAGGCTTTCTCCAAACAGGTCTTGATCTTCCTTTGTCCGTCAGCTCATTAAGAGTCCAAGTTTCAGCTATCTCCGCATTCACAGGTGTATCCTGGGCTACTCACTCTCTGGTCAGACAATTTTTTAGAGGAGCCATAAGGCTGAGGCCTTTAAGAAAGCCAAGATTTTCCAAATGGGACCTACCATTAGTCCTGGACTTTTTCTCAGACCTTCAAAACTCAAATCAATTATCAGTTAAGGATCTTTCCCTCAAAGTGGTCTTTCTTGTTGCTATAACATCAGCGAAGAGGATGTCCGAAATTGGGTCATTAGGATGTAAAGAACCTTTCCTTACGTTCTTCCCAGATCGTGTCGTTTTGATTCCTATGCTAGGTTCAAAACCGAAAGTGTCATCGGTCTTTCATGAGAACCAGGAGATAGTCCTTCCAACCTTTCGGAGTTCAGAGGACTCGGATGCTCATCCTTTGGACGTCGGAAAAGTGTTGAAGCAGTATCTGGAAGCCACAGCTTCTTTTCGCAAATCCGATCATCTATTTGTTTCCTTCCATGGAAAAAACAAGGGAATGCGTGCTTCCTCTAGAACCATCGCAGCATGGATTGTCCAAGCCATCCAGGGGGCTTACAAGGCGAAAGGTTTGGCTCCTCCAGAAGCGGTAACCGCACATTCTACTCGGGGCGTAGCCACGTCGTGGGCGGCGGCCCGGCACGTGTCCCCAGAAGTGATCTGCAGAGCGGCCTCTTGGTCGTCGTTAAATACATTTATGACGCACTATTGCGTAGAACCGGCTTCCTTATCGTCGGTTAATTTTGGTTTACATGTTCTTTCTGTTGACAATGTCAATTAAATTTGTTTTCTTTAACCAGCATTTGCCCACCCGGGTGTGTATGGCTAGTTATTTCCCATACGTAGGCTGCCATGGAGTCTGTCAGGAAAAAGGAAAATTTATATGAAATACTTACCGTAATTTTCCTTTCCTGATGGACTCCATGGCAGCAGGAGTTCCCTCCCTTTGCCGGAGTAGGCTATATTACGGAACACAGTCTATGGTGAGAAGCAAAGCTTTATGGGAGAGGGGTCCTATGAGGTATGAGAGGCGGGATTAACCCACACGTAGGCTGCCATGGAGTCCATCAGGAAAGGAAAATTACGGTAAGTATTTCATATAAATTTTCCTTTTTTTAAATCACAAGATGTTACCCTTTCTCCAACTCGTGTTGATTTGTATGAATATCAACATATTTTTTGATTGATTTTTATTTTGTTTTTGTTTTTAGTTCTAATGACTTTTTTATGTTTTGGGTTCCTTTGTTGTAGCTATTATTTCTTTTTTTATAGCTATTATTGGCATATGGTAATATGAATTTGTTTTTGACCATAACATGTCACCCTTTCTCCGGCTCTCATTGATTTGTGTGGAGACCTACATATTATTTTTTATTTATTTTTTGTTTTAGTTTTTAGTTCTCATAATTACTTTAGGTGTCTTTTTATGTTTTTGGTTACTTTTTTGTAGTTATTATTGTGTTTTGTTTTTATAGAGATATTATTGGCATATGGCACATGAGGATGTTTGATTTTGTTTTTGATCACAAAATGACGCCCTTTTTCAGGCACTCGTTCAAATGTATGAATATCTACATATTTTCTGTGTTTATTTTATTTTTTTATTAGTTCTCATAATTACATTTTTAGGTGACTTTTTATATTTTTGGTTACTTTGTCGTAGCTATTATTGCTTTTTTTATATAGAGATTTTTTGACATTTGGTATTACAAGGATATTTAATTTTGATTTTGACCACAAGACTTCACCCTTTCTCCGACTCCGATATTATTTTATTATTATTTTGTTTTTTTACATAGTTTTTAGTTCTCATAATTTTTTTTTTAGGTGACTTTTATTGGTTTTTGGTTACTTTGTTTTTGTTATGATCTCTCTTATTATTTCTATTACATTTTTACAGATATTATTGGCATATGGTAATGTGAGGATATTGATTTTTTGTTTTTTGACCACAAGATGGCTCTTTTTTTTCATTTATTTTTTATTTAGTTTAAATTTTGCTTTGCTTTTTTTTAGTTTTAGTTCTCATAATTTATTTTTTAGGTGACTTTTTATGTTTTGGGTTCCTTTGTTGTAGCAATTTTTTTTTTATAGCTATTATTGGCATATGGTAATATGAGGATGTTTCATTTTGTTTTTGACCACAAGATGTCACCCTTCCTCCGGCTCTCATTGATATGTGTGGATAGCTGCATATTTATTTTTTATTTGGTTTTTAATTTATTTTTTGTTCTCATAATTACTTTTTTTAGGTGACTTTTTTGTAGCTATTATTTAAAAACATTTCTAGATATTATTTAATTGGTCCTGCAGTATCCTCTTCCTGAACTGTATTTAAGAAAGCAATTGACATTCCCTGTTATGCTTCTATCCTCTGAAGATGCTGTTTACAGTGAAACGCGTCAGGGTTGCCAACCGTCCGTATTTTTTACGGACAGTTCATTAAAACGGGCACTTTTTCCCCCATTCGTAAATGTCTGTGGTTGCGGGAATGTGCCAGTAAAAATAGCCGTGATCGGTTTGGCTTGGAACTGCACATGGAGATTGGAGGCAGGGGGCAGGGGGTGATGGTGGCACCGCAGAGGGGGATGGTGGCACTGCAGAGGGTGGGGGATGGAAACAGAGGTTGCTGGTGGCACTGCAGAGGGGGGTGGAGGCAGGGGGTGTTGGTGGCACCGCAGAGGGGGGTGGTGGCACCGCAGAGGGTGGGGGATGGAGACAGGGGTTGTTGGTGGCACTGCAGAGGGGGTGGAGGCAGGGGGTGTTGGTGGCACCGCAGAGGGGGGTGGTGGCACCGCAGAGGGTGGGGGATGGAGACAGGGGTTGTTGGTGGCACTGAAGAGGGGGGTGGAGGCAGGGGGTGATTGGAGGCCGGGGGCCTGCGGGAGATTGGAGGCAGAGGGAGATTGGAGGTGTAATGGTCAGGGGTAACCACCGTTCACAATATTCCATTCCACCAACTGTGACAACTACGCCGTCACCATGAATAGGAGAGGAAGTGGTAATTAATTATTCTGGAGGATACTCAGATTAAACCACCTGGTTGCTCTATGATGTTAAACAGAGCTCATGGGGTTATTTCATCACAACCTCCTGGTATCTCTCCTATAAATGGTGTGGTGCATCTACCAATAAGTTATATGAGAATCCTGGTAATACGTCTCAGTCTCTACAACATATGGTATCAGGCAATCAAGAACATATCATAGGATGCAATCCAGGATGAACAATATTCTGAGTATACAGGCTTGATACAGTTAGCTGTGGGTACTTGCGGTTTAGATGTGACCAGGTGTGTAGTTCCTTCCTGGAGAGTGAATAGTAGCAGGTGCAGGATGCCTCTATGGTTCTGTAGATTGCGAGCTCTGTGGTCAAGCAGCAAGTCATAGATAGTAGCAGGGTCTGTGGGTAGAACTTGGAGCTGTGAGCCTGGTGATCTCCTTTACAAGGTGAGGAACTGTGGGACTCTGGAGGAGGTCTTGGGTCTCAGATGGCGGCGAGCGTCAACTTCAATAACCAGACGCTGAGCCGCCATCAGAGGAGGTTTAAATAGCCAGCCTGTCGCGGGACACACGCTGGGCGCGCTTCCGCGTTCCAGCGTGGAGCGCAGGATTCGACGGCACGTCGAAAATGACGGAATGAGGATGGTGGACAGGACGCAGGATTCGACGGCACGTCGAAAGTGTCGATGACAGGGTGCTGAATGGAGCGCAGCTGTCTAAGGATGATACAGCTGCGCTTGTTCTGTACAAAGTAACGCCGATGGTGTTACATACTCCCCTCCTCAAGGGGGTCCCAGATATACACCCAGAAAGTGATGGTCGATCAGGGTATCTGCGGTGGAATTGATTGACGAGCCGGGGAGCATGAATGTCGGAGGAATCTACCCAGGAGTCATCAAGATGGCTATAACCCTTCCAACGGATTAGATATTGCAGGGAAGATCCATGTCTCCTGGAATCTAGAATTTTCTGTACCTCATATTCAGTCTCACCGAGAACCTCAACAGGAGAAGGGGGTTGAGGGTCTCTGTTAGGGAACGGATTAGGAGTGAAAGGCTTAATAAGTGAGACATGGAAAGAAGGATGTATCTTCCAATCCGGAGGTAAAAGTAGTTTAACGGTATTGTTGTTGATGATATGTGAAATGGAAAATGGACCAGTGAATTGGCGACCGAGTTTTCTTGAAGGGATATTAAGACGTAGATTTCGAGTGGAGAGCCAAACCAAATCTCCAACTTTGTATTTAGGAGGTGAAGTTCTGCGGGAGTCATAATACTTCTTTTGTCTTTGTTGCGCTGTAGTAAGATTAGAATGGAGTATTCGTAGGGTCCTCTTCAAGGTGGAGAGGTAATGTTCTACAGCGGGAACATTGTTAGGGAGAACGGAGACTGGAGCAGATTTGGGGTGGAACCCATAGTTTGCATAAAAAGGAGAGAATCCGGAGGAAGAACTGGAGGCGTTATTATACGCAAATTCGGCATGAGGAAGAAACTGAAGCCAGTCGTCCTGTAGATGGGTGCAATAACAGCGTAAATACTGTTCCAGTGTTTGGTTTACTCGTTCTGTTTGTCCGTTTGTTTGCGGATGATAAGCAGTGGACATTCGATGATCAATTTGCAAGGCCTGGCAAAGGGCTCTCCAGAATTTAGAAATGAATTGAGTGCCTCTGTCCGAGATAATCTGGGAAGGCAACCCATGTAGCTTAAGTACATTCTGAAGGAAGGCTTGTGCAGTCTCTAGAGCAGTTGGTAGATTTTTTAATGGGATGAAGTGAGCCATCTTTGTTAATAAATCTACTGTAACTAGAATTGTGTTGGCACCTTGAGACCTGGGGAGGTCGACAATAAAATCCATAGAGACCACGTCCCAGGGTCTTTCAGGTATTGGGATTGAAGTAAGGAGTCCGTAAGGTGGCTTCCTGGAATGTTTGTTGGAGGCACATATCACGCAGGAATTGACATAATCAGTGACTGTCTGTGAAAGCTTGGGCCACCAGTAATTTCTTTTAATTAAATGAATGGTTTTACTTATTCCTGGATGACCTGCCAGAGGAGCATCATGAAGTTGTTTGAGAAGTAGAGGTTGTAAAGAGGCGGGCACGTAGATCTTATTGTTGTAGGTAAATAACCCGTTAGGTTCCTTTTTGAGACCCTGGGGCATTAGGGGTACCTCGTTAGGGAGAGATTGGATCAGTAAATCCAAGAAAGGAACAGATGCTCCAATGAATCGATCAGGTGGAATAATAGAAAGGGGAGGTGTTTCAATTGTCTGGTTGTCATGCATACGTGACAACGAGTCAGCCTTGACATTTTCTGTACCAGGACGATAGGAGATGTTGAAGTCGAACCTATCAAAGAATAGACTCCACCTGACTTGGCGGGCAGAAAGGGTTTTACAGGCCCTCAAATGTTGCAAATTGCGATGATCGGTGAGGATGGTAATGGGGTGTTTGGAACCTTCCAAGAGATGTCTCCAATTACTTAGGGCATCCTTTATAGCAAGGAGTTCTTTTTCCCCAATGGGGTAATTCTTTTCGGCAGGTAATAATGTCCTAGAGTAAAAGGCTACCGGATGTAGAGGTTCAGATGATGAAGCTTGTTGGGAGAGTACGGCTCCCAAAGCAAAATGCGAGGCATCTACCTCTAAGGTGAAATGGTAAAGTGGGTTAGGAAGTTGTAAGATCGGTGCGGATGTGAAACTGAGCTTCAGAAGGTCAAAAGATTTCTGTGCCTGATCAGACCAGGAAAAAGGCATCTTACTACTAGTGAGATTGTTTAATGGTTTCACGATCGTAGAGAAATCCTTAATGAATTTTCTGTAGTAGTTAGAGAATCCGAGAAACCGTTGTAGAGCCTTCCTGGAGTGGGGAACAGGCCAGGATAATATGCACTGTACCTTTGATGATTCCATCTGTATTCCGTTTGGGGTAATTAGATATCCCAGGAAAGAAATGCTGCGCTGACTGAAAACACACTTTTCAAGTTTGACATATAAAGAGTGTGTTCTCAATCTGGCCAAAACCCAGCGTACATGTTTGATGTGTTCTTCGGGAGAATCTGAATAGATTAAAATGTCATCCAAATAAATCACAACACAAACGTCGAGCAAATCTCGGAAAATGTCGTTGATGAAATATTGGAAGGTTGCAGGTGCGTTGCATAACCCAAAGGGCATTACGGTGTACTCGTAGAGGCCATAGCGTGTTTTAAAAGCTGTTTTCCACTCGTCACCAGATCGAATTCTTATGAGATTATAGGCACCCCTCAGATCTAGTTTAGTGAAGATCTTTGAAGTCTGGAGTCGTTCGATGAGTTCTGGAATTAATGGTAGTGGATATCTGTTCTTTATAGTAATGCTATTGAGTGCACGGTAGTCGATAATTGGTCGGAGTGAGCCGTCTTTATTTTTTACGAAGAACATGGCTGCACTCGCTGGAGAGGTTGAAGGTCTGATAAAACCTTTCTTGAGGTTTTCGTCGATATAATCCTTGAGGTGTACAAGTTCAGGTTGAGATAATGGATAAATCCGAGCAGTTGGGATCGGTGCGTCAGCTATAAGATCTATGGGGCAATCATAGATCCTGTGTGGGGGGAGCAAGTTTGCCTTGGTTTTGCTAAAAACGTCGGCAAAATCATGTAGATAAGCTGGAAGATCAGGAGGGTAGATCTCTGTGAAAGAGATGGAACAATTAGGATAACAGTTCTCTTTACAGAAAGAGGATTGTAAGGTTAAGGAACTAGTAGACCATTGGAAAGTAGGCTGATGAAGACGTAACCAAGGTAATCCGAGTATTATTGGAAATAGAGGTGATTGGATGACGTCAAAAATGAGGTTCTCAGTATGACCTGGAGCGCAAGTCACCCAAAGGGGTGAGGTTTGGAATGTAATTGGACCTGTGGGAGAACTGGAACCATCAATGAAAGTGAGTGACACAGGGGTTTGCTTAATCACACAAGGTATTTTATTAGATTCTACAATCTTAGAGTCAATAAAGTTTCCACAGGCTCCAGTGTCGACCATTGCTTCAATGGAGAACCTTTCTTGCTCCCACTGTAATGTAAGAAGAATAATAATGTAACGATTAGAAATTGTACCAGTGAAATTAAATTTGTTTCTGTGGTGATCTTTACCTTCCGAATTCCTCTTAAGAAGGGGACAGGTGGATACAACGTGGTCAGGAGCAGAACAGTACAGACAGAGGTTTTGGTCTCTGCGGCGTTGTTTCTCCGCTGTGCTTAAAGGACCTTTAATCGCACCAAGTTCCATCGGAAGCTCCTTGGGGGGAGATCTGGCTCTCCTGAAAGGTGAAGGAAAAGACGCATTGGCACGTTCAGCTCTTCTCTCTCGAATACGTCGATCTATGGTAATGGACAGTTGCATGAGATCCTCTAGGGATGGTGGAAGTTCTACACGTGCGATTTCGTCTTTCAGAGTTTCTGTCAGACCTAGCCGAAATTGGTTCCTGAGTGCGATATCTGACCACTGGGTCTCTCGGCACCAACATTTGAATTCAGAAATGTAGTCCTCCACTGGTCTTTTCCCCTGTTTGAGATTTCTGATGGAATTTTCAGCAGTCAACTGTTTATTGGGATCCTCATAAAGGAGGGACATTTCTGCGAGAAAAGTGTCCAGAGCTCCAAGGAGATCTCCGTGTTCTTCTAGATAGGCGTCGGCCCAAACTCTCGGTTCACCCCTGAGGTATGAGATGAGGGTGAGAATTCTAATCCTATCAGAATAGTAAGTACGGGGACGTAGCTCGAACATCAAGCGACAAGAGCTGATGAATTGCCGGAAAAGTTTCCTATCGCCAGAGAAAGGTTCCGGAGTACAGACCTTGGGTTCTGGTCTCTCTCTAACCTGAGCAAGGTTCTGCTGGCGGAGAGCTTCATTTTCTAGGCGGAATTCATTTAAAGAATTAGTTAGGGTATCTACCCTTTGAGTGAGTCCCAGTAGATGATTCGCTAAATCAGCGGGATCCATCTAATATATATCTGGTCTGGTTATTCTGTGACAACTACGCCGTCACCATGAATAGGAGAGGAAGTGGTAATTAATTATTCTGGAGGATACTCAGATTAAACCACCTGGTTGCTCTATGATGTTAAACAGAGCTCATGGGGTTATTTCATCACAACCTCCTGGTATCTCTCCTATAAATGGTGTGGTGCATCTACCAATAAGTTATATGAGAATCCTGGTAATACGTCTCAGTCTCTACAACATATGGTATCAGGCAATCAAGAACATATCATAGGATGCAATCCAGGATGAACAATATTCTGAGTATACAGGCTTGATACAGTTAGCTGTGGGTACTTGCGGTTTAGATGTGACCAGGTGTGTAGTTCCTTCCTGGAGAGTGAATAGTAGCAGGTGCAGGATGCCTCTATGGTTCTGTAGATTGCGAGCTCTGTGGTCAAGCAGCAAGTCATAGATAGTAGCAGGGTCTGTGGGTAGAACTTGGAGCTGTGAGCCTGGTGATCTCCTTTACAAGGTGAGGAACTGTGGGACTCTGGAGGAGGTCTTGGGTCTCAGATGGCGGCGAGCGTCAACTTCAATAACCAGACGCTGAGCCGCCATCAGAGGAGGTTTAAATAGCCAGCCTGTCGCGGGACACACGCTGGGCGCGCTTCCGCGTTCCAGCGTGGAGCGCAGGATTCGACGGCACGTCGAAAATGACGGAATGAGGATGGTGGACAGGACGCAGGATTCGACGGCACGTCGAAAGTGTCGATGACAGGGTGCTGAATGGAGCGCAGCTGTCTAAGGATGATACAGCTGCGCTTGTTCTGTACAAAGTAACGCCGATGGTGTTACACCAACCCACGACAGCTTATCCGACACTCCACAATCCAGCAGTCAGGACCCATAAGAATTCCCCAGAAAAATGAGACACACAGCTCTGTCTCTGGTTCAAAACAGAATAGATCTTTTAATGGTAAAAACTCAGTCTTTTATATACACCAAACAGCATGCTGCGGTAATCAAAGGGACACTGACACACTCCACCCACAACATAATACAATGGGTACTAACGAGTCCCCCTCAATACACATCTTAGGCAGACATTCTGACTCCGCAATAAGCTATTCTCATCTGCTACACAAAACACATTCCTTTTGTAGACGTAAGTCAGACATCTGACCTTTAGAGCGTGCTAACTCACATCACATATTATCATTAATAGAACTTTCACACAATAGTGTTAATTAGCATCACACAATGAAATATCTTAGGAGCCAGACTTAATTAACACCTTAACAGTATGTGTACCCACATTGAATGAATCAAACTATCGACCGGTTGGGTTCAGAATTAACCACCTGTAATATTTCAAGATATCCTGCAATACATGAATTATCATTACTGTCCCATCTCATGTAATCCGAGATATCATTTCTCAGTCATCCTATGCCCCTAGTGGACATAGGATAACCCTAGACACAAGAGTCATTGGTGAAGCTGAACTAGGAGTACCCCACACCCTTCAAGAGCCTCTGGGTCCCACGGGCCATAACGTTACATCTCTCCTCTTTTGGCAGGAGACTAACACAGGAGGGGACCCCAGACGGGTTGACTCCGAAGTTAGTCCATAGTTCCATTCCTCCAATGCTGGTGTCCCCACAGTACCCCAAATAAATTGCTCCAAACAGAGCATTACTCACCCAGCCAACCTCTGCCTCTCTCAGAGAACATGCCTGCCGCTGGGTAGAGGCCTGGACTGGCCCTTCTCCCTGTAGAGAAGACAGGGTGACTGGGCTCAGTTCATCATGCTGTTGGGGGTCTGGGCCAATTGCCCCCCATCCCTGGGGTATACAAGTGGAGACTGAAGTCCCATCCACTTGTGGTAGGTGAAAATCCCCCGGTGCTTGCAAAGCAAGGCTGACATCCTCCTGTCTCAGTGCCGCACCATTTTCTGGGGTTGTGTCAATGAAGACTGAGGTCCCATCCACTACCACAAGAACCCCCTCTTCTGTTAGTTGAGAGCAGAGGCGTGTGGCACTCTGCTTTGTTGCCAGCTCTTCTGCTGGTTTGATGTGAGGGGAGACCACAGTCCCATCCACAGATATCAGCTCAAGCTGCAGTTGTGTGCAGCGGCCAGTAGCATCCTGCCCTGTTGCCAGTGATTCAACTGGGAGTAAAGGCTTTACCACCTCAGCTTGTTGCTGGAGAGAGGGGCCAACTGCCCGGCTCCCTGGAACTCCACATCATCTTGAGTTTTCATCTTAAATTTCCTAATAGTCCCAGGCAAAGGGATCTCCACCATGCTGCTGAGCAGAGTCTAGCAGCTGTTTGTAGGTGATTGCCAGCTCCCATTCCTGAATGGCCAGAAACTCCAAATCTTCCTGTAACCAGTGCCCTTCCAAGACATTCAATTTTTGCTCTGTGCTCCATTATTTCCTCCAAGCGCCACTTCCTCCAATACAAAAATCCCAGGCCATCATAGTCATAGCCTTCCGTGGGGCTGTCATCCACTGACCACGGGCACTCTTGGGCTACATACCACTGGAGGGCTCTGTAGCTCTCGTTCAACCGCATCTCTGCCTGGATCAGCCTGCTTAACTCTGCTGTCCACTCCTGCTTCGGTTATTCCCCCAACAACGGCATTCGTACGTCATACTGCGACCAGTACCTTACATGGATGGAGGGGAGGACCTTTCCCTGGTGTTGCTGCTCAAGAGCTAGCGCTTCCTTCCAGAGTAGGGATGAGCCAAACAACCCCGCGTTCGGTTCGCACCAGAACGTTCGAACAGACCGCGGGTTCACGCGAACATTTAGAACCCCATTGAGGTCTATGGGACTCGAACGTTTGAATTCAAAAACGATTATTTTAAAGACCAATATTCAATTTATTGTTGGAAAACGTCTTTCAGAACCCGGGTCTTGCCCCAGGGAACATGTATCAATGGAAAAAAAAAAGTTTTAAAAGCGGCCCTTTTTTTCCGGAGCAGCGATTTTAATAATGCTTAAAGTGAAAAAAAATGAAAAATTCCTTTAAATATCACATCTGCTGGGTGTCTATAGTAGTGGTACGTGTTTAGAAATGTCCCTGCACAACATGAGATTACTCTCAGAAAAAGTCATTTAATACTGCTTTCGGGTTCAATGTAATGTTTGGTCCCTGCAATATGGATAAAAATCATGGAAAAAAATTGCATGAGTTTCCCCGCCACCACTCCCCCCAGGTCATTACAAGACCCAGTGCCAATCCTGACCTCCCTGGGGCCCTAAGCAAAATGACATGGCACATTAAAAATGAGAAGCGGGGGGGCACTGACGACAGTGACATGTCACATTAAAGAAAGTTGAGAAGTGGGGGGAGGGGGTGTTTTGCTGTCGTAAATGACTCAGCCAGCGAGTTTAGAAGTGAGGGGGCGAAAATGATTTCTCACCAGGCGGGGCCTCTAGTAATTTGGGGGACCCTAAGCGGCTTGCATAGTGAGCCTATAGCGCGGATTGGCCCTGACAAGACCCTTTGGCCCTATATATTTTGAACAGCAGTAAGCAGGCGGTGCAAACAAGACAAGGACTGTAGGTTTGTTACGTAGAATCTGAACCATGTCATACTGTAATTGGAGCGCAACAAAGAGCCACATGCAAAGTATTGCATCAAAAATTGTTATTGGTCGCCCCTGTTAAACAGGGGCAGAAAAATTAGGCCTTAGGCACTGGTGGCGGAGCCCAGAAACAAAAAATGTCTTACTAGCTATCAGCAAGATCAGTGAGGAGGAGAAGGATATTCCATCAGCAGCATAAGAGGACAGTCACTCAGCATCAGCATAGAAAGTCTCAAAGGGATCAGACATTTCAAAAAAATTATTCAGTTACATCTGCATCAGGTGCTTGGTAGCTGGTGTTGATTCAAGTCTGATTCATTTTGATGAAGGTCTGTCGATCAACGGAGTCGGTGGAGAGGCGCACCCTGTGATCGGTCACAAAGCCTCCAGCAGCACTGAATGTGCGTTCTGAAAGAACACTGGATGCAGGGCAAGCCAGTAGCTCAATTGCGTACTGTGCAAGCTCTGGCCAGTGATCCAGTAAGCCAGAGGGGAAGGTGTCCAAGTCGGATCTGGCCCCTAGGTATTCCCGCACCATGTAAACCAGACGCTGGTGATGGTTGCTGGAACCGGTCAGGCCTTGGGGCTTTGGACTAAAAAATTGTCTGAACGCATCAGTCAGACGGCCACCTTCTCCACCGCTCCTTCTGTGACTCACCGAAGCCTCAGCAACACGTTCTCCAGGACCAGGTTTTGGTAATCCCCCCGGTTCTGGGAACGCATTGCACAGACCCTTCTGCAAGGCCTCCTGCAGAAGTTTCATCTTCTGCTCCCTCTGCAATGGCAACATAAGGTCTGCAACCTTACTCTTGTAACGTGGATCAGGGAGAGTTGCCAGCCAGTAATGATCCCTCTCCTTGATACCACAAACATGAGGATCCTTACGCAGGCTTTGCAGGATCAGGGAGGCCATGCAGTGAAGGTTTGCTGAGGCATTCGGGGCACAGTCCTCTGGGTCACTGAGGATGACAGGATCCTTAGCCACCTCATCCCAGCCACGTAAAAGTCCATGGGTTCCTTGGGACTGTAAGTGATCCCTTGAAATCTGCTGATGCTGAGTGCTAGGCTCCACCTCCATACTGCTGATACAATCATCCTCTTCATCCTCTTCCTCCTCCTCCTCCTCCTCCTCCTCCTTTTCCTGTGTGCTAGGTGGGCAAGCAGGACCACTGTCTGGATAAAGGGGGCCTTGAGAGGTAACAAAGTCCTCCTCTTCCTCCCTCTGTTCTGCCTCAAGGGCTCTGTCCGTTATTCCACGTAGCGTGTGCTCCAACATGTGAATAAGAGGGACAGTCTCACTGATGCATGCACTGTCACTGCTCAGCCCAGAAACACAACATTTCTTACAAGCTATAAGCAAGAAAAGTGAGGAGGAGAAGGATATTCCATCAGCAGCATAAGAGGACAGTCACTAGGCATCAGCATAGGCAGTCTCAAAGGGATACAACATTTCAACAAAAAAATATTATTCAGTAACATCAGCATCAGGTGCTTGGTAGCTGGTGTTGATCCAAGCCTGATTCATTTTGATGAAGGTCAGTCGATCAACAGTCGGTGGAGAGGCACACCCTGTGATCGGTCACAAAGCCTCCAGCAGCACTGAATGTGCATTCTGAAAGAACACTGGATGCAGGGCAAGCCAGTAGCTCAATTGCGTACTGTGCAAGCTCTGGCCAGTGATCCATCCTCAAGACCCAATAAGCCAGAGGATTTTTGGTGGGGAAGGTGTCCAAGTCGGATCTTGCCCCTAGGTATTCCCGGACCATGTAAACCAGACGCTGGCGAGGGTTGCTGGAACCAGTCAGACCTTGGGGCTGCGGACTAAAAAATTGTCTGAAAGCATCGGTCAGACGGCCACCTTCTCCACCGCTCCTTCTGTGAATCACCAAAGCCTCAGCAACATGTTGTCCAGAGACAGGTTTTGGTAATCCCCCCCGGTTCTGGGAACTCATTGACCAGACCCTTCTGCAAGGCCTCCCGCAGAAGTTTCATCTTCTGCTCCCTCTGCAATGGCAAGATAAGCTCTGTAACTTTACTCTTGTAACGTGGATCAGGGAGAGTTGCCAGCCAGTAATGATCCCTCTCCTTGATACCACAAACACGAGGATCCTTATGCAGGCTTTGCAGGATCAGGGAGGCCATGCAGCGTAGGTTTGCTGAGGCATTCGGGGCACAGTCCTCTGGGTCACTGAGGATGACGGGATCCACAGGCACCTCATTCCAGCCACGTAAAACTCCACGTGTTCCTTGGGACTGTAAGTGATCCCTTTAAGACTGCTGATGCTGAGTGCTAGGCTCCACCTCCTTACTGCTGATACAATCATCCTCCTCCTCCTCCTCCTCCTCTTCCTGTGTGCTAGGTGGGCAAGCAGGACCACTGTCTGGATAAAGGGGGCCTTGAGAGGTAAGGAAGTCCTCCTCTTCCTCCCTCTGTTCTGCCTCAAGGGCTCTGTCCGTTATTCCACGTAGCATGTGCTCCAACATGTGAATAAGAGGGACAGTCTTACTGATGCATGCACTGTCACTGCTCACCATCCTCGTGGCCTCCTCAAATGGTGACAGGACAGTGCATGCATCCCTGATCAAGGCCCACTGGCGTGGGGAAAAAAAACCTAGCTCCCCTGACCCAGTTCCGCGCCATATTGGCACAGGTACTCATTGATGGCCCTCTGCTGCGTGTGCAGCTGCTGTACCATGGCCAATGTAGAGTTCCATCTGGTGGGAATGTCACAGATTAGGCGGTTCTTGGGCAGGTTGTATCCCCTTTGGAGGTCTGTCAGCCAAGCACTGGCATTATATGACCTTCGGAAATGCACACAGACTTTCCTGGCCTGCCTCAGGACATCCTGTAAGCCTGGGTACCTGCCCAAGAACCGCTGCACCACCAAATTGAGGACATGCGCAAAACAGGGCACATGGATCAGTTGTCCCTGTTGCAGGGCAGAGAGGAGCTTGGTGCCATTGTCGCTAACCACCATTCCTGGCTTAAGCTGGCATGATGTCAACCACCTCTGAGCCTGCCCTTTCAGAGCTGACAGAACCTCTGCCCCAGTGTGGCTCCTGTCTCCCAAGCACACCAGCTCTAGCACCGCATGGCATCTCTTTGCCTGCATTCCTGCGTAGCCCCTTGTACGCCTATGGAGCACGGCTGGTTTCCGAGGACACATCAGCACAGGAAGAGGCCACAGAGGAAGAAGAGGAGGGGGTGGAGGAGAGAGGTGTGTCACAACCAGTAGTGGTGTTTTGGAGAAGTGGTGGCGAAACAACCTCCAACACTACTGTAACTTGCCCTGTGTCCTTCCCAGCTGCCAGCAGAGTCACCCAATGCGCCGTGAAAGAGAGGTAATGTCCCTGTCCATGCCTGCTGGACCATGAGTCAGCGGTAATATGCACCTTACCACTGACCGCCCTGTCCAGCGAGGCATGGACATTGCCTTCCACATGCTGGTAGAGAGCCGGAATCTCCTTCCATGAGAAAAAGTGGCATTTGGGAACTTTCCACTGAGGAACTGCACATTCCACAAACTCACGGAAGGGGGCAGAATCTACCAACTGAAAAGGCAGCAGTTGGAGTGCTAGCAATTTCGCTAAGCTAGCATTCAACCACTGGGCATGTGGATGGCTGGGAGAGTACTTCTTTCGGCGCTGCAGCAGCTGGGGCAGGGAAATTGGTCTGATACTATCAGTAGATTGCCCATATGTACTACTAGGTTGTGACACACCTATTTCTACACTTTCAGTCCTATCAGTGCAGGCTTCAGAGAGGACTGAGGGTATAGTGGGGTTGGAGATCACAGTTAATGAGGGGCAAGGGGAGGTCCGCTTTGTTCTTTGGTGTGGGTCTTGTTTAGGTATGCTTACCAATGAACTGCATGGCAGGTCAACATATGTCTGGTCAAGCATGTGGTGCCCAAGCGGATGATGTTTTGGCCACGCGAGATATGCTTGAGACATATTTTGCAAATAGCAATGGTGCGATCTGATGCACATGTCTAAAAAAAGGCCCACACCAAAGAACTCTTGCAGTAACGCACAGGCGTAGCTCTGTGATGTAATGCATTTGGTGTGCTGCCTTTAAGCTGTGCCCTGAAGGGCATCCTGCCTCTTTGGAGATGTGCCTGTGTCTCCTCCTCCTCCTCTCTCCTATCAGGCACCAACGTAGAGTCAGTGACCTCATCATCCCCTCCCTCATCATCACTGTCGAAAACCTAACAGTATGCTCCAGCTGGGGGAACACGACTGCCAGATTGCTGTCCCTCTCGGGCACTCCATCTCTCTGGACTAACATTACTGCCTTCCTGTGTTCCATCATCAGAGCTTTCAAAACGCTGTGCATCTTCAGGCAGGATGTACCCAACGCTGTGTTAAAACAGTTCGGGGGACTCCTCAGGAGGACATAGTGAGACTAGGGAAGGAGTAAGTGATGCCATTGAGCAGAGGGAAGAGGACGCCTTGGCAGCTAATTTGCCAGACAAAGTACCCTGAGCATGGGTGAGAGAGGATGAGGAGGATGAGGATGGCTTGGTCATCCACTCTACCAATTTGTCTGCATGTTGAGGCTCAACAAGGCCAGCTTGCCAAAAGAAGTACGAGCGTGTGCAACGGTCACGTGCTGAGGAGGATGCACTGTGTCCACCACCAGCATTGTTGCCTCTAGATGCAGAGCCTGCTTGCCCTTGTGACTCTCTGCCTCTCTTTGTTGTCCTTCCAGACATTATAATGGCCTGCACAGGACAAAATCAGTACACACACCTCGTACCTTTAGGTGCAAACTGCAGAGGACACGTGGAGTACACACCAAGTAGCTTTATGTGCAAAGTAATGAGCACACGCACACTTACGTTTAGGTGCAAACTTTACGGCCCAAGTGCAGTAACACCAACTACGTTTAGGTGCAAACTTTACGGCTCAAGTGCTGTAACACACAGTACGTCTATGTGCAAACTATACGGCCCAAGTGCAGTAAATACCAAGTACATTTAGGAGCAAAAAGCACACGTGCACTGAACTACAAGTAGGTTCAAGTGCAAACTATACAGCACAAGTGCAGTAAACACCTGGTACGTTTAGGTGCAAACAGCACAAGAGCAGTGAACTACAAGTAGGTTCCAGTGCAAACTATACAGCACACGGGCAATACAACACGTTAGAAGACTGCACCTAGCACAATCAACTGCCTGACAAATAGGAATAGCTGATCTATCTAAACTATACAGTGTATAAATATATGTACAACTCCTAGGGATGTATATATATCCTCTACACACTGTAAATTTAACTGAACTAACTAGCCAGCCTGCTCTATCCATCTATCTAGTAATCTGTCTCTCTATCTCTCTCTATAGGACTTCTCTCATTAACAGCGCCGCAACACACTACACTTGGCAGCCTTGCAGGTGGCCTTTTATAGTGTGGGGCGCGTGCTAAAGCCCTGAGCCATAATTGGCCAAAGCCACCCTGGCTTTGGCCAATTATGGCTCTCCGTTTTTTTTTTGCGCGCTGCGATTGGCCAAGCATGCGGGTCATAGTGCATGCTTGGCCAATCATCAGCGCGCAATGCCGCAGTGAATTATGGGCCGTGACGCGTCACTCGAATTTGGCACGAACGACCCGTTTTGTTCGAATTTGGACGAACAAGCCAACAGACAATGTTCGAGTCGAACATGGGTTAGACTAAAACACGAAGCTCATCCCTAGTAACCTCCCCCATAAGTCTGTGCGGAGGTGTCACATGTTCCAATAATGCAGGGCATTGTGGGAAGCATAGTCTTTCTATGAAGAGTCAATGGAGTTACATACCAAACATGTGACTGTGTAGAAAGAAGATATTAAAGTGGTTGTAAACCCCCAATTTTTTTTTTTTTGATGTCACAATGTAGAGTATAAGATTTCCTGGGTGCCCACAGTCGAAATGAAGACGCCGGCCGGGGAGGGGGGGGGGGGGAGGAGCGGAACCCCGGTCGGCGCGTCGCTGGAACGTGGAGAAGGTAAGTGAATGTTTATTAAAAGCCAGTAGCTACACTTTTTGTAGCTGCTGACTTTTAATAAACATAACATTTGGGTGGAACACCCCTTTAACCTAATTTGGCAGGTTTTTATCTGAAATTCTGTTAATTTGCACTGAACTTTAAAAGAGGACTACTCAGCGCTGGATTAATTATGTGTGGCAAGACTGGGCACAGATGATAGGAAATCTTATACTCTACATTGTGACATAAAAAAAAAAAAAATTGGGTTTACAACCACTTTAACTCTAAGGCCAGTTTCATCGGACCAAACCGATCGTGTGTTCTTGCTTTAAAATCGGTCCAAAGGACGCCTGACCATTGGACCAAAACGATGGCTAGTTCGCAAAAGCATCATGCCAAAAACCCACGCATGCTCAGAATCAAGTCGACGCATGCTTGGAAGCATTGAACTTTGTTTTTTCAGCACGTCGTTGTGTTCTACGTCACCGCGTTCTGACACTCTGACACGATCGGATTTTGGACTGATGGTCTGTACGCACATCAGACCATCAGGCCAATTCAGCGGTGAACCTTTTTCACTTTTCTCATTCAACCTTTACTTTTTAGGTTAAGCCTTACTTGACAAGTTATGATATATTTAAATTTAATATCTTCTTTCTACACAGTCACATATTTGGTATGTAACATGCTAGTATATAATATATTTTATTTATCTATATATTCTTTCTATGACTAATTAACCACTTGGTTACTGGGCACATAAACCCCCTGCCCAGGCGAAATTTCAGCTTCCGGCACTGCGTCGCTTTAACTGACATTTGCGCGGTTGTGCGACGTGACTCCCAAACAAAATTGGCGTCCTTTTTCCCCCACAAATAGAGCTTTATTTTGATGGTATTTGATCACCTCTGCGGTTTTTATTTTTTGCGCTATAAACAAAAAAAGAGCGACAATTTAAAAAAAATATATATATATATTTGTTACTTGTTGCTATAATAAATATCCCATTTAAAAAAAAATTCTCAGTTAAGGCCGATACGTATTTTTGTAAAAAAAAAAAAAAAAGTGACTGGTTTACGCAAAAGTTATAGCGCCTACAAAATGGGCAACAGAATTATGATTTTTTTTATTATTATTATTTTTTACTAGTAATGGCGGCGATCTGCGATTTTTATTGGGACTGCGATATTGCGGCGGACACATCGGGACACTTTTGACACAAATTTGGGACCATTCACATTTATTCAGCAATATACATGTGACTGGCAGTGAAGGGGTTAACACTAGGGGGTGAGGAAGGGGTTAAGTGTGTATCCTGGGTGTGTTCTAACTGTGTGGGGGGAGGGGGGTGACTGGGGGAGCTGACCGATGCTGTGTCCCTATGTATAAGGGACACAGATCGGTCTCCTCTGCTCTGACAGCATGTGGAGCTCTGTGTTTACACCCCATCATTACACACAGAGCTCCACGTCCCTGCTGTCATCTGCTTGTTTTCCCGCCGATTGCATGTACCCGACGGACATCGCGGCCACCAGGTACATGCATCGGCTCTTCAGCGATGCGGCGGGACACTGTTTACCCACCGCATCGCTGAAGAGACGATGCATGTACCTGGTGATGCACTTTAAATGACGTCCAAAGACGTCCACTTGGCACCTGAGAGCCGCGCTGTTGACGTCTTTTGTCAATAGCGCGGGTCTCAAGTGGTTAAATCTATACTCTAATGTCTCTGCCCTTGGTCCATTTTGATCGCCTGCTGGCACAAGATAGAGGATGTGTAAGGCCGCGTACACACGGAGGGACATGTCCGCTGAAACTGTCCGACGGACCGTTTCCAGCCGACATGTCTCCTCCGGATTTTGGTCCGATGGCGTGTACACACCATCGGATCAAAATCCCCACCAGCAGACAGCGCGGTGACGTGGAGGTGACTTTGACGCCGCAACGTCACCGCACCAGGAAGTAAAAAACTTCCACGAATGCGTCTAGTCCATTCGATGCTTATGCGGGCAGATATGTCCGCTGGTTAGTGTACTAAGCAGCGGACATATCCGGCGGACATGACTCCGGCGGACAAATTTTAAAGCTTGCTTTAAAATTTGTCCGCCGGTCAGACATGTCCACTAGCCCGTACACATCGATCGTGTGTACGCGGCCTTAAGATGTATGTACAATGACCTGACCTAATTCAGCTAAACATTTTGGCCCAGATTCAGAGAGCCCTTACGCCTGTGTAACTGGTGTTAGACTGGAGTAATTTCAAATTACGCGCGTTTTCTAGCTAGTTGAAAACCTCAAACCATGAATAGACGGCTGCGGGCTTCAATTCGACTGGATTACGTGTTCATACGCCTTCGGATCTACGCTGCAATAAAATTGCGGCCACTGGGTGGACTTCCCGTCGTTTTCCGCGTCGGGGTATGCAAATGAGCTTTTGCCGGCGATCCCCGAAATTACAATCTTCATTCGCAATCTCTTACGGCACCTTTAGTCATCTTTTATTTGCGTAACACTATACCAGCTTTTTGCTGCTCTAATATTAGACAGCCCATGTTAAGTATGGCCGTCGTTCCCGCGTCGAATTTTAACGTTTTCCGACGTCTTTTATTATTTTTAACGTAAGTCGTCCGGGAATAGGAATGTTCGTAAACGCCGCTACTCAAACAACGAATGACGTAAAGACGTGATTTCGCGCAATGCACGGCGGGAAATTTCTGAACGGAGCATGCGCAGTTCGATCGCCGCGGGGACGCGTTTAATTTAAATGCTTCACGCCCCCTAATCGCGTATTTCGATTACGCGGCGAGAAATAGACTACGCCGCCGTAGCGTACGGGCAAAAATCTACCAGGATTCGGTGTAGAGCCTGGTGAAATACGGCAGCGTAGAGTATTTTGATTACGCAGCGAAATATTAAGTGTATGTGAATCTGGGCCTTTATATGCAATTAGATATTACATATATTTTATTATTACCTTTTCATATGTGTCCCTGTATTGACTGTCCCGCCGGGATCCCCTTCCCTCTGTCCGGAATCCTATTTCCCACTCATGTTGTGAGATCCTGTAAGCCGCCAACAGAGACACCACGCTCTGCGGATCTCTCCAGTGTTTTGCCTTCTGTGTGGAAGATCATTTTGGGGTCCATTCTTGGATTTTCTTGCTTTTAAGCAATCTCTGGTTTAAGTACAACTAAGTTTACATACAGTAAGTAGGTAGCTATATATGTCACAATCATGTTAACCACTTAAGGACCCCCGCACGCACATATACGGCCACAACATGGCTCGTACAGGCACAAGGGCGTAAATTTACGTCCCCGCCTTCGTGCGGTTCGGGGGTCCCATCGGGACCCCCTCCGCGGGGGACCCCCTGGCTCCGGGAGCGATCCGGGACGAGCGGGCGGATGTCAGTGTTTACCCGCCCCCCCGCGATCGCTCCCAGCCAATGCGCGCGCTCCCCCTTTGTGTCACTTCCTCCTCCTGTGTAAACACAGGAAGGGGGAAGTGATGTAATCTCCCATCGCAGCGGTTGGAAACACCTCACAGTAAGTCCTGCACTAACATTACACTGACATACACACACATAGGCATACTTAACCCCTTGCGATCTGCCCCCCCATCCCCCCTGTCACATTGTCACTGAATGCAGTGATCTAATCACTGCATTTAGTGTCAGTGTGACAGGCAGTGTAAAATCAGTTAGTGTTAGGTTCAGGATAGCCCCCCAACCCCCCCTAATAAAGTTTTAACCCCCTGATCACTGCCCTAGTTAACCCTTTCACTCCCTATTGCCAGCGTCACTAAGCGATCATTTTTCTGATCGCTGTATTAGTGTCGCTGTTCCCGCTAGGTAGCTATTTTTTTTATCGCAATTTTTTTTTTTTTACTAAAGACATGTGGCTAAATAAATTTTGGCCTAAATGTTTGACTAAAATTTGGTTTATTTGATTTTTTTTTTAACAAAAAGTAAAAAATTGTGTTTTTTTTTCAAAAATTTCGCTCTATTTTTGTATATAGCGCAAAAAATAAAAATCGCAGAGGTGATCAAATACCACCAAAAGAAAGCTCTATTTGTGGGAAGAAAAGGACGCAAATTTTGTTTGGGAGCCACATCGCACGACCGCGCAATTGTCTGTTAAAGCGACGCAGTGCCGAATCGCAAAAAACAACTTGGGTCATTTACCAGCGTATTGGTCCGGGTCTCAAGTGGTTAATAGAAATGTGTTCTGCAATACATTGTAGCACCTATATATGTTGACTCTTTTATTTTTGTTACAGTAGCGCCTTATAGTTCCTCTGAAGAAGACCCTGCAAATGGGTCAGGACCTTGTCTGACATATTTGTATACCATTCATGTTCTTATATGTCATTCTTTTGGTGCTCACTTTTCTGTATGTATATATTGATACTGTGTGTAGTACCAGAGCTCATATTTTTACGATTTCCAATGTACCAATAAATATTTTCTACTTTTTATTTAGTTCATTTTTTGCCGTCTAAAAACCCCAACGGGGGAGTTTTTCCTATTATCTATCATTTAGGGGTGAGCAACATTCCCCCTTTTTTTCTGTCCAGAGACACCCATAAGACTTTAGCCATCATTGCATTGTATTGTGTTGTATTCATGTTGTTGTATGTATTTAAATAACCCTTTCGGAAGGGTTTCCTGCATTGTGTTGTCACATCTTGTGTTGTCACATCCTGTGTGGAGAGGACTTCCTGTGATGTCCCCTCCCATTGAGGACGTGATTGGCTGCTGGAGCCATCACTTCCTGTTTAAAAAATCTTTTGTGATCTAATAAAAGGAACCAGTGAGGGGCTCGACGACGAGTGATGCTGGGATGCTGAGATGAACATAACAGTCTGGTGATGTTTCTTTACTTGAATAAATGGGAAAGTGAGTGAATGGTGAGTGGACATCAAACTTCAGAGGCATTATATCTGTAGCACTACCCCCAGAGGAGCTGATGGTTTGTTTTGGGCGACACATTTTCCTTGTGGCTCTTCCAAATTCCGAGAGATGAATGGTGCATTTAGCAGTAGTAAAGGAATGTCCGCAACAAGTGCTCTTTGCTGTGCTCTTTATTACCCAGCCGAGTAAAAACAATAAAACTTGTGGTGAGGAAAGTAAAGTTGAAGAAAGAAGAACAGCAGATTCAGGCGTAGCAATAGGGAAACAGTCCTGTTCTCAAGTATAACAATTCTCTGTGCCACTCCTGCTTCAGTGGGAATAGCGTCCCCGGACAGGCCTCTCTCCCTGACCTGGCAGCCGGAGTATCACTCGAACCTTTTTAGGACAAAGTCTGTGTCACAGACCCTCCTGAATGGACATCAGGGAGACACCTCTGCCACAGGCCCTCTCTGATCTGTTGATACGAAGGTAACCCTCTTTAGGTGAGTTATGCCTGGATCTCCTTCTTAATGTCGCCCAGGTACCGACTGACAGGTGGTCAGTCCTTCAGTGTCCTGCTACCTTGATCCCCAGTGGTTTGTCGAGATCGTACCGCCAGCCTCTCAATGGCGCTCCTCAGACGGACTCCCCACCAAATAGCAATACAGCTTGGGATCCTCAAAGGTGGGAACCCAGTTGATCACTGGGTCCCCGTTGCTGTAGCAGGCACGCCCTGGCCAGGTAGGCCATAACGCCGGGGTGCTGTGATGTGGCCACCTTAAAGGTGGGTGCCACACCAAAAGAAGATGACCCAAAACCAATGGTGTCTGCCCCATAAATACCCCTCCCAAGCATGCACAGCGAGGCTCAACCCTCTTGATTGGCTGCTGGAGAAGAGCACCCAAACCTTGACTCCACTGCTGCCATCTACTGCACTGGGTAGGAAGAACACCCCAGTGCAATAGAATGAGCCCACAGCACAGCCAAGCTGAGACAGAGACCCTGCTTTGCGCATAACAATCTGGATCAAAGATTAACTACACTCTGATCTCCCTCTAAATTTAAATAGCACCGGTACCATAAAGTAACCAGGCACTACATATCATTAAGACAAAATGTGTGCCCTTTTAGCACAGGAGATAGGAGATTTGGCTATGTGCTCTACATACAGCTAACTTTCCATGCCAGGAATAGGGATGAGCTTTGTATTCAAGTTGAACCTATGTTGGACTCGAACTTCATATGTTCGACCGTTGAGTGAGTGAGTGAGGAACTTGTATAGTGCAGCACATGCAAACTAAATTGCCTCCGGGCGCTCTTTGTTCCTGTCTCCTTTGACATCAAAAGAGATGAGTTTTGATCTTTCTTCTGAAGGCCAAGTGGTTCACCTCCAACCGGATGCTGGTTGGTAAAGCGTTCCATAGTCTGGGGCCTTGGAGCACAAATCTTCTTTCTCCTTTGGACTTGTATCTGGCTTTCGGTATCTGGGGGAGAATTTGATTGGTGGATCGCAGAACGCGTTTGGGATTATGAGCTTTTAGTCTTTCGCATAGATATTGGGGGGCCTTCCCATGGATGCACTTATGCGTCAGAGTGCTTTAAAAGCAATTCTGTCTTTAACTGGCAACCAGTGAAGGGATCTCAGCGAAGGTGAGATTGATTCCCAGGGTTTTTTCCCAGTCGCAAGTCTGGCGGCTGTATTTTGAACGACTTGTAGACGAGTGATTTGGTACTTGGGGAGTCCGAGATAAAGGGCATTAGCATAGTCCAGTCTGGAGTTAACAATTGCTCCCACCATGACTGCTATGTCTTCTTTAGGAATAAAAGGAGTAAGTCTGCGTAGTAGGCGCAGCAGATGGTGAGATCCGCTGACTACTGACCCTATTTGTGCGTCCATTGTCATGTAGGAGTCGAAGATGACCCCAAGACTTTTGACTTTGGTGCTAGGGGTGATGATTTTGCCCAGAATGGGCGGGGGTGTCCAAGTTGTTGCAAGTTGATTCTTACGACTGGTGTGAAACAGAAGTTCTGTTTTGGAACTGTTGAGTTTAAGATAACTCGTTGTCATCCAGTTTTCTATCAAAGAGAGGCATGTCTCTAGACTTGGATGATGATCCTCTTTGTTGCAGAAGTGAAAATACAGTTGGGTGTTGTCTGCATATGAGTGGTAAAGCAGCTTTTGGCTACTGATGATTTCAAAGAGAGGGCGAAGATAGATGTTAAACAGCACCGGTGACAGGGGCGATCCTTGAGGGACTCCGCATGACACCATGCGTTTTTCAGAAGTGAAAGGTCCCAATTTCACTATTTGTGATCGGTTTTCCAGAAAAGAGGAGAACCAGGGTAAGCCACATTCCGCAACTCTGGATACTTCAGCTAGCCGAGTCAGTAATAGTTTGTGGTCTACCGTGTCGAAAGCTGCGCTTAGGTCCAACAGAACTAGAAGACAAGATTCTCCTTTGTCTGCGGCCTCGAGAGCGTCATCCCATAATTTGAGTAATGCCGTTTCAGTCCCGTGCCCGGGACGGAATCCCAATTGAAATGGATCAAGTAGATTATGGGTATCTAGATGCTGTTGCAGATGTTGTACCACTACTTTCTCCATTACCTTGGAGAGGACGTTTAGGCCTGTTATGGGATGACGATGAGTTGGGTCTTTGGGGTTTAGGATGGGTTTCTTTAAGATGGGTTGGATTATGCCCTGTTTCAACTGGGCGGGCACTATGCCTTTTCTGAAGGACTGGTTTATAAGCTGCATGATAGGAGGTGCCAGAATACCGGCACATTCCTTCAGCAGTTTGGTGGGGATGATATCATTAGGCGCTGTGCTGTTTCGCAAAGTGCCGATGATATTTTTTGTGGCATTGATGGAGATGGGTTCAAGAGTGAACTTTGTTGATTGCGGTGAATTTATGTGGGTATTGGGCGAATGATTGGGGAGGGAGTTGAGGAAGGTACTGTTTTGCTGAATGCTTTCATGGATTCTTTCAATTTTGTTAACAAAATAATCCGATATTTAATTGCAAAATTCGTGGGTATCTAAATTGGGGGCTTCAAGACAGACTGGATTCATGGCCTGGGTAACAAGCTTAAAGAGTTTGTGGGGGCGGTTTAGGGCATTGATGATGGCATTGTTAAAGTGATTTTTTTTGGCTTTGAAGATTTTTTTGTGGTATTTTTTTGTTATTACCTTGTAGGTGGCGTGGTTTTCCTCTGAATAACTTATTTTCCAAGCGGCTTCTGCTCTTCTGTGCTCTTGCTACAGCAACAACAGTTGGTCATTAAACCAGCTGGAGTTGTTTTTTTTAGATGCAGGTTTTGCGTTTGGGCGCTACTAAGTCGGCTGACTGCAGTAGAGCTTTGTTTATGGCATAGAGGGTTTCTGTGGCTGTTTGATGTGGTTGGGTTGTTTTAATTTTTTCCCTAAAGTGGTTTTGAAGAGTTCCGAATAGAGATTCTTTTGCGATCTAGTCCAGTGTGTTGTCACCGGTTTTGATGTTTTTGTTAAGGGGGCATTTAGGATGATTGTGAGTTTAATTGCATGGTGGTCTGTCAATGGCAACAGTTCATTTTTTAGAATGTTTATTTCCAGATCTTGTCTGAAAACAAGATCGAGCGTGTGACCAGAAGTATGTGTGGGCCCACATACTAGTTGCTGCAGACCTAATCCTTCCAGGTGGTCAATGCAGGCGTCGGCCACGGGATCCTGTGAGGAGTTGGCCCAGAGGTTGAAGTCCCCGAGTAGCAATAGGTGTTTGCTGTTTAGGGTGTAAGTGGACATGAACTCTGTCCAAGATGGGAGAAGCTGCGATTTTGGATCCGGTGGTCTATAGCAGAGTAGAATATGGGCTGTCTCCTGGGGGTTTGTTTGTAGTTGCAGAGTGAGGGTTTCCATGAATGGAGGCCAGTACTGAAAGGGTGGTTTGGTGATTGAGAGGTGACTCTTGTGGATCATGGCCAGGCCTCTTCCTCTTTGCCCCACTCTGTTTTGCATTTGAATGCGGTAATTTGCTGGCACCAGTTCTCCTAGAATGGTGTTACAGTCGGCTGTGAGCCAGCTTTCTGTAATAAAGAGGCAGTCTAAGTGGCATTGTAGGATGAAATCATGGATTTCTTGTCGGTGCTTCACTGCCGATCTGGTGTTGATCAAAGCGCATGATATGCGCTTGGGCTGAGGTGAAGGCCTATAATGTTTGACTGTCGATCGATTCTTAACAGTTTCAAACTTCTTAGAGCTTTTATGGTGACCTCTGGTAATATTGAGGCGAATGGTTTTAAATCCCAGATGGTCTCTGCAATATATCTTAGATTAGGCATAGTCACAGAAAACATGGGGAAGGTAAATATTGATTGGGGGTATTTGATGATTGATGGAAGGAAGATTTGCAAGTGGGGCGCCACTCGCTAATACTTCGAAATACAAACAAAACGGGTCGTTCGCGCCAAATTCGAGTGACACACCACGGCCCATAATTCACTGCGGCATTGCGCGCTGATGATTGGACAAGCATGCACTATGACCCGCATGCTTGGCCAATCACAGTGCCATCAGTACAGAGAGCTGTAATTGGCCAAAGCCAGGGTGGCTTTGGCCAATTATGGCTATGGGGGTTTAGTACACGCCCCACACTATATAAGGCCGTCTGCAGGTCGCCCTTATGTAGTGTGTAGTGGCGGTGGTTAGAAAGAACAGAGAGAGACAGAGAAGTGTCATTTTTGCAGGTAGATAGAGCAGGCAGGCTAGTCAGTTAATGTTACAGTGTGTAGAGGATATATATACATCCCAGGTGTTGTACATATGTTTATACACTGTATAGCTTAGCTAGATCAGTTCTTCCTAATTTACTGGCAGGCAGGTGATTGTGCTATTTAAAGACGTTATCACAGGCATACTATAGACACACAGCAGGTACAATATTTCAAGGAATTTTTCATTTTTTTTTTTTAAGCATCATTAAAATCACTGCTCCAGGAGCAGTAATTTTAATGATGCTTAAATAAAAAAAAAAAAAAGGAAAAATTCCTTTAAATATTGTACCTGCTGGGTGTCTATAGTTTGCCTGCGAAAACGTCTTTGAGAACCCGGGTCTTGCCCCAGGGAACATGTATCAGGAGTCCTGAAAAAAACGACCTTTTTTAAAACTTTTTTTCCATTGATACATATTCCCTGGGGCAAGACCCAGATTCTCAAAGATGTTTTAGGACAATAACTTGAATATTGGGCTTTAAAATGAGCGCTTTTTAATTCGAACGTTCGAGTCCCATAGATGTCAATGGGGTTCTAAATGTTTGCGTGAACGTTCGGTCCGGAATCTGCCAGTATGAAGATGAACATAGCAGTGCGGTGATGTTTCTTTACTTGAACGAATGGTGAGTGAATTTTAGCTTGTGAGACACTATATCAAAAAGACGAAATGTGTGCTTATTAGCACAATAAGAAATTTGCTCTGCAAACAACTGATTCTTCCACTTCACATATACCTCGCATTTTTCCAAGTCAGCCAGCCTTATGATATCCTGGTTATCCGTGGGTTCCCCCGCACCCACAACTTCCCAGCTGTTTGTTCCCCCTGGATCGCTACCTCACTTGAAACTGCAGGAGCCACCACCACAGGCGCAGCAGCAATGGTTACTATTGCGGGTGCCAACCCAGGCCCCCCTACCGGCAGAACCCACACTGCCGCCAGGCTGGTGGGGCTGTGTCCCCCTTCTCCAACCAGCTGACCAAAACCTTCAGCCTTGCCAAAAAACCCAGCAGAAACACCCTCTGAGCCCCATGCCACTGCGCCCTCCCCCATCACCCCCCACTGGGCCCACACTCCTGGCCTATGCCAATCATGCTAACAGCCTGACATGAAGAAGGTAAAGAAATTTTTGACTTACTGGGCTGCCTGAAAAATGTCCCACCAGCCGAATGGCCTGTCTCCACCCATGCAGCTGTCCCTCCAGGGTCATAATCATCCTTCAAATCAGTCAGCTCACCCTTCGACAGCAGATCCAGCAGCTTATCCTTTCCTGATGAAGGCCCACCAAGCGACCTGTCCCTGGATGCCGAGGGTTCTGCACCCGACTGGCTCCGCTTCTGCTCTCTGGACCCGTCCACGGATTTCCCTGTCAACTTTCTGAGACCCAGATGTCTTTCCACTGCTCTGCCGTCCTCTCCCCGCTTGGTTGCCGCCATCTACTCCCCCTGTGCTATTCCTGGGAGGTCACTGGCCGAGGAGGTAGAAGGCCCAGTCACCGTAGCTGCTGCCATCGCTCGCCGAGGCTCTGCTGGCGTCACTCTGGGGGCGGAGCCCGTGCTCTCATTGTCCATGCACCTTGTGGGCCTAGTAGCTGCTCCGGAGCTCCCGGAACAGCCACCGCTGAGCTCCGGCCTTGTGGGGGATCCCTCCCAGGACCCCCCACCATTAGCATTGTAGCACACTTGGCAGGGGGGCTCGAAGGGGCTCTCAGGGGGAATCCAATGCTGCCGCTGAGCCCAAGAGGAGGGGTCCGGTGAGAAGCTCTCCTGGGGCCGGGACCTCTGAGCTTGCCCGTCCTCCCTCCCCACAGTACCGGAACCCGTATCCATACCCGCCAGCATCAGCCCCAGGGTCTCCGTGTCACTCATTCTGCCCGAAGCTGGGCCAGAAGTTTCTCCACATCTGACATGGCTCCTGCTCTCTGAACTTTCCCTCGCTCTGTGGTGCCCTGGGGGAGGGGCCAACTGTATTTATCAACTCCAGCCCCCTCCCACTCTCCCTTTTACCAAATACCAAAATGTCTTACTTATCCTTATGCTTTTTATCCCCTGTTAACACTGTCATGTTTTCCCTTCGCTTATTACATTATATTCCATTTTACTCTGGGCTTTTCTGACACCAGATGCAGTTTGCTACTTTCCACCCATAGCCTGCCACCAGTTGCAGTGTGCCACTTTCTACCCATAGTCTGCCACCAGATGCAGTGTGAGACTTTCCACCCATAGCCTGACACCAAATGCAGTGTGCCACTTTTCACCCGTAGCCTGCCACCAGATGCAGTGTGAGACTTTGCATTCATAGCCTTCCACCAGATGCAGTGTGCTACTTTCCACCCGTAGCCTGCCACCAGATGCAGTGTGCCACTTTCCACCCATAGCCTGCCACCAGATGCAGTGTGCCACTTTCCACCCATAGCCTGCCACCAGATGCAGTGTGCCACTTGTCACCTAAAGCCTGCCACCACTCTGACACACCGGAGCCAGGGGGACTGCTGGCTGCTGATGTGACCCCCATCCGGGGGCGGGGTTGTCACATCTTTAGCTCCGAGGGGTTCATGCTGAGACCTGTAGTCCTTCACTTTTGGGGTGTCACATCCCCCAAAATTGAAGGACTAAAGGTCCCAGCATTGGTCCTGATAATTAAGGATGTGAGCCCATAGATTTTACATGCTAATGCTGGGATCCGTAGTTCTTCACTTATTAAGGGGGAGCATCATCAGTTCTGGGAGGTTCATGCTGGGACCTGTACTTCTTCACTGGGGGTCACATCCCAGCATGAACCTTGCCCTGATATCTAATGGTCTGTCCTCCCTCAGACGGTGTAATCTCACCTGTTAGTGTCTTTTCTTCTTCTGCTGACCCCTTAACTTCCTATGTCCTCTTATCGGTGCTCTCTCCAGGCTGACACACACTCAGAGCTCCTGTGAGGTGCTGACAGTTCACCACAAAATGCTGTTTGCTGCGGGAAAGCTGACGGAGGATTTTAACCCCGATCTGTCATGGTGAGTGCATTGGATTGTACTTGCCTTCCATTCATCTCTCCTTTGTGAACTACTGCATACTGCTGGCTGGACGATGCAGGGAGGAGTGGGGTGTAGGGTGACCACGTGTCCCGGATTGCCGGGGACAGTCCAGCATTTTGCAGGTCTGTCCTGAGTACCTTGATTCCAGGACAATACAGTGTCCCGGAATGAGACTGACACAGTCAGCTCCCAGGCCAATTTGATGCCCCCAAATAAGGCAGCCACATCACCGCTTTACTCACTGGCAGTACTTGTCCTTGCAGGGAATGCCTGGAGGAGCACAATCCCCGCCCCCTGCTTGTGATTGGAGAAATCATAAATCCTGTCTCTTGTGTCTTGTGTCCCTGAATGGTAGTTTAGAAATGTGGGTGGAGCTAATGAGTAGCACAGAGGAGGAAGTGAAATCTTCCCCGCTCACATGCTGTGAATGCTGCGGCTCTGCCTCTCTCCTCCTCATAACGTCACTGGTTGCTACATGCCAGGCGGGCGCCAGCTAGCAACCATTTGGGCACTGAGCCAGCAGCCAGGGGTCCACCACAGAATGAGTGACAGCAGCAATGTGAGGGAT
This sequence comes from Rana kukunoris, assembly GCA_029574335.1. NCBI lineage: Eukaryota > Metazoa > Chordata > Amphibia > Anura > Ranidae > Rana > Rana kukunoris. The sequence continues at coordinate 743,212,444 of CM056049.1, read as the reverse complement.
ATTTTAGGAGGCATCAGATTGGTCCAGGGCCAGGTGGCAATTCCGGGACACTGTATTGTCCCGGAATGAAGGAACAGACCTGCTAATTGCGGCAATTTGGGACATTGGGGCATCCTAGGTGACACAGACCTCTGTATTATGAGGGGGTGACACTGACCTCTGTATTATGAGGGGGAGGGGGGCCCTGACCTTTGTATTATGAGGGGGAAGGTGACACTGACCTCTGTATTATGAAGGGGGGTGTCACTGAGCTTTGTATTATGAGGGGGTGAAAATGACCTCTGTATTATGAGGGGGTGAAAATGACCTCTGTATTAAGAGGGGGTGACACTGACCTTTTGTATTATGAGGGGGTGACACTGACCTCTGTATTATGAGGGGGTGACACTGATCTCTGTATTATGAGGGGGGAGGGTGACACTGACCTCTGTATTATGAGGGAGGGTGAAACTGACCTCTGTATTATGAGGGAGGGTGTCACTGATCTCTGTATTATTAGGGGGGTGCCACTGATCTCTGTATTATGAGGGGGTGACACTGACCTCTGTATTATGAGGGGGAGGGGGACACTGACCTCTGTATTATGAGGGGGTGACACTGAGCTTTGTATTATGAGGGGGTGAAAATAACCTCTGTATTATGAGGGGGTGACACTGACCTCTGTATTATGAGGGGGGCGGGTGACACTGCCCTCTGTATTATTAGGGGGAGGGTGACACTGACCTCTGTATTATGAGGGGGGTGGGTGACACTGACCTCTGTATTATTATGGGGAAGGTGACACTGACCTTTGTATTATGAGGGGGTGACACTGACCTCTGTATTATTAGGGGGGTGGGTGAAACTGACCTCTGTATTATGAGGGGGGGAAGGTGACACTGACCTTTGTATTATGAGGGGGTGACACTGACCTCTATATTATGAGGGTCATATGTCCGGGTTTGAGTCTGCCTGAATCCCAGACACATCATTCAGACCAGACTGAGATTGTCACACACAAATCTGTTTCCACAGTTTGGCCACACCCACTGTTCGCTGCACCACAGTACTACTCCCCATAGTGCCCAAAGGTTTCCCAGGACTTTTGCAATCAAACTACAACAAAGTGTTTGGATTTGGCTTGAAGAAAAGATGGCAACCCAGGCCCCATCAGGTAGGCTGTATGGGGCCCCATGATTTCTGACAGCGGCCCTGCAAGAGGGGTGAGAGCAGAGTGATGATAATATAGACTTCATGATAGAAATAATAACAACGTCAGGGATCCCGACCTTTGTAATTACTAACCTGCACCATGCAGCAGAAATGGAGATCAGTGGTGACATCTCTTCAGTGTCTCGTGTTTTATTTATGGAGATATTTAGAACCTGAACACTCAGATCTCTTTCCTCTGCATGGTGCCGGATAGTAATTATAAAGGGCCGGGACCCCTGAAGTTCCCCATATTTATTGTGATGAATCCAGAAGTTATGCTCACTGTGCTGTAACACACATTGTATATGGATTTGGGTTTGTGGTGTTTTTTGGTAACACACCTAGTTATGTGCATTTGTAACTATTTTACCTGCTGGTGCTCTCCACCATATATATATATATATTAACATGGGAGTTTGAATTCCACTGAATAAATCGATTGAATACAATTACATAAAAAATAAATCAATGTGTGTATGTGAGTGTGCATTTGTCCTTCTGTGTGCCCCCCCCCCCCCCCCCCAGGGATTCTTCATATCCCAGCCCAGTATATAACAGACACACACAGATCACTGCAATACAAAGACATTTATTTCTAGAGAGAGAAAAGCAGAAGAAATATTTTCATGTTACAGGAGAAGATCACACATCTGATCTGATCAATATGAAGATTATTGATGAACCTCCAACTAATCAATGTCACTTTCCTGTGATCAGATGAATGGAATTCCAGAATGTGGACAATGGATCAATTCCAGAGATCCAATGACTGAAATCCATTCATCCTACAAAACAGATTTCCTGAGCACCCTTCCCGGAATGTGTGTGTGGAATGTCCATATCACAGATTGTTCCCAGGAAAGAAGAAGACCGACATCCTCTATACAAGTCACTCCTCCATTTCTAATAAACATTGCCTATTCCCCAATGGAAACATTTGTATCTTTACACAGATCTGATCTCTGTGTGTGTGTATGGAGTGAGCGCCGTGTCCGGATGATGACACCGAGAAGGAAACCGATCATCAGAAACACGGCAACACCCACCTAGACTTCTTTCTTTTTTTATATAAAATACCAGGGGGGTTTAAAAAATAATAATTGCATAGCTGTTCGGGAATGAAAACTGCCTGTAGATTTGTTCTGTACAAAAAGGACAAAATAGAATGTTCTCAGGCTGTGATCTTTGCTGATCAAATGTGGGTATGGAGTTGGGTGTATGGGATGTACTGTGTTTTATTGTGTTTGTTTATTTTTTTTATGGTTGAACTGGATAGACATGTGTCTTTTTTCAACCTGACTAACTATGTAACTATGGGGCTGATTTACCAAGCCTGTGCGCCAAGACTCATGGTGCACAAGCAGGAGTAAACCTGTTTTTGACATTTACCAAAGAAACACGCTGCTAGTGCAGCGTGTTTCCTCATTTACTAAAGTGCCTAATGCGCCCAGAAGAGGGCGCACAGCACGCCAGTACAGAGCTGGCGTGCGGCATTTAGTTATGTAAACATCGGGGATTCGGGCGGGAGTTTATGAGGGGAGGGAGGGGGGTGATGCAGGGGAAGTGTAGTGACATGTGTTTCAACTTGTGTGGCGGGCCGATTTGAAAGGGAAAGTGACTTTTGGGACCCGATCCCCGGGCGCTTGCAAAGTACGCTAGAACCTCGGAAGGTTCACTTGCATACTGGGCATGCGCAGAGGGAAAAATCGGAGCTCACCGCGCGCCTCTTCAGAACGCCGGGAAATCCTTGGTAAATACCAGGCGGCGTAGCAGTGTTTGCACTGCCTGGAGCGGCGTACGGCAAGCTCCGAGCTGTTCTCGGGCTGCGCTGACACTGAAGGGGAACTCCGCGCCAAATTTCAAATGTGAAACCGGCGCGGCTTCCCCCCCAGGGGTACAATAGGCTCTCCGGCTTGGTCCGGAACGTGAGGGGTTAACCCACGCCAAAATCGGCGTGGGGTTCCCCCCCAGATCCGTACCAAGCCCTCATCCCAGGCATGCAGTCTGGCCGGACAGGAATGGGGGTGGGGACGAGCGAGCGGCCCCCCCCCTCCTGAGCCGTACCAGACCACATGCCCTCGACATGGGGGAGTGTGTGCTTTGGGGGAGGGGGGCGCTGCCCCCCCACCCCAAAGCACTCTTGTCCCCATGTCGAACGGGACAAGAGCCTCTTCCCGACAACCCTAGCCATTGGTTGTCGGGGTATGCGGGCGGGAGCCAATCAGAATCTGGGAGCCCCGTTTAATAATGTGGCCCCCAGATTTCGGGCCCCCACCCTATGTGAATGAGTATGGGGTACATCGTACCCCTACCCATTCACCTGGTGAAGGTGGTTTGAACTTTGAGGGTCTTCTGCCGCCGCCCCCTTCGAATTTTTCGGCCTGGACGGGGGTCGCACATCCCATCCAGGACTTGGACGTGGCGGGCTTCTCGTCGCTGTCTTCTGCCGCTGCCCCCTTCACCACGAAGCTCCGTGCTTGTTTGATGAGGGCAGCGGGCTTCCGTCGTCTTCTCCGGGGCGAGGGTCGTACATCCCACCCCGGATTTCCTCGCCGGCTTCTGCCTGGCTCCTACTGGGGGCCAGGCCTTCTTTTGCCGTCTTCCGCCGGAGGGCGCCACTCTCCGGGCTTCTCGACGTTGTCTTCCGCCGCGGGGGCCAGGCCTTCTTCTTTGCCGCCCCCTTCGATTTTTTCGGCCTGGACGGGGGTCGCACATCCCATCCAGGACTTGGACGTGGCGGGCTTCTCGTCGCCGTCTTCTGCCGCTGCCCCCTTCACCACGAAGCTCCGTGCTTGTTTGATGAGGGCAGCGGGCTTCCGTCGCAGTCTTCCGCCGCGGGGTGACACTCGCGGGCTTCTTCTTCCATTCGATGTTGACACGGCGAGGTCCGGCGCTGAAATGCCTTCTGAGCGGCGGGCAAGGACTTATATTGGCATTGGGCGTGGGCGTGGTTATGCCAACATGTGACCTTAACCCATGTGACAGTGATGTGACGTCACATCACTGTCACATGGGTTAAGGTCACATGTTGGCATAACCACGCCCACGCCCAATGCCAATATAAGTCCTTGCCCGCCGCTCAGAAGGCATTTCAGCGCCGGACCTCGCCGTGTCAACATCGAATGGAAGAAGAAGCCCGCGAGTGTCACCCCGCGGCGGAAGACTGCGACGGAAGCCCGCTGCCCTCATCAAACAAGCACGGAGCTTCGTGGTGAAGGGGGCAGCGGCAGAAGACGGCGACGAAATCCGGGGTGGGATGTACGACCCTCGCCCCGGAGAAGACGACGGAAGCCCGCTGCCCTCATCAAACAAGCACGGAGCTTCGTGGTGAAGGGGGCAGCGGCAGAAGACGGCGACGAGAAGCCCGCCACGTCCAAGTCCTGGATGGGATGTGCGACCCCCGTCCAGGCCGAAAAAATCGAAGGGGGCGGCAAAGAAGAAGGCCTGGCCCCCGCGGCGGAAGACAACGTCGAGAAGCCCGGAGAGTGGCGCCCTCCGGCGGAAGACGGCAAAAGAAGGCCTGGCCCCCAGTAGGAGCCAGGCAGAAGCCGGCGAGGAAATCCGGGGTGGGATGTACGACCCTCGCCCCGGAGAAGACGACGGAAGCCCGCTGCCCTCATCAAACAAGCACGGAGCTTCGTGGTGAAGGGGGCAGCGGCAGAAGACGGCGACGAGAAGCCCGCCACGTCCAAGTCCTGGATGGGATGTGCGACCCCCGTCCAGGCCGAAAAAATCGAAGGGGGCGGCAAAGAAGAAGGCCTGGCCCCCGCGGCGGAAGACAACGTCGAGAAGCCCGGAGAGTGGCGCCCTCCGGCGGAAGACGGCAAAAGAAGCCCTGGCCTCGGGAGGAGCCAGGCAGAAGCGGAGGAGCCCGAGGTGGGGCGACACCCCCGTTGTTCTCCGCTGTTTTCGGCCGGCCCCCCCCGGATGTAAAAGAGCTTCATTTTGGGGTGGGGGCACAGTCGAGCATGGCGGAGAGCATGGGTGGGTGTTTCCCCCCCCCGGCAGAAGACGGCTAGAAGACCGAGGAGTGGCGACGCCCCCGTTGTTCTCCGCCATTCCCGCCGGCCCCCCCCGGATGTAAAAGAGCTTTGTTTGGGGTAGGGGGCCTGGCCGAACATGGCGGAGAGCATCGGTGGGGGTCTCTCTCCCCGGCGGAAGGCGGCGGCGAAGACCGGGGGGGGGGTAGGTGTACCCCCCCGGCGGAAGGCGGCGGCGAAGACCGGTGCGGGGCTGGAGCCCCCCCGGCAGAAAACGTCTGGAAGACCGAGGGGCTCCGCCCCCGTTGTTCTCTGCTTCTTTCGGCCGGCCCCCCCCGGATCTGAAAGAGCTTATTTTGGGGTGGGGGCCTGGCTGGACATGGCGGAGATCATCGGTGGGTGTCCCCCCCCGGCAGAAGACGGCGAAGCCCGGGGCCCAATGGGCTGGTGGTGGGGGGTCCCGGCAGAAGACCCCCGGAGCTGACTAATAAATTATTTTTTTCTGTGTGTTTTTTTTTGTTTACACTTTTCCACCCGGTGAATGGGTAGGGGTACGATGTACCCCATACTCATTCACATAGGGTGGGGGGCCAGAATCTGGGGGCCCCCTTAATATAGGGGGCTCTCAGATTCTGATAAGCCCCCCGCCCGCATACCCCGACAACCAACGGCCAGGGTTGTCGGGAAGAGGCTCTTGTCCCTTTCGACATGGGGACAAGAGTGCTTTGGGGTGGGGGGGCAGTGCCCCCCTCCCCCACAGCACACACTCCCCCATGTCGAGGGCATGTGGTCTGGTACGGCTCAGGAGGGGGGGGGGCGCTCGCTCGTCCCCACCCCCATTCCTGTCCGGCCAGACTGCGTGCCTGGGAGAAGGGTTTGGTCTGGATCTGAGGGGGAACCCCACGCCGTTTTTTGGCGTGGGTTTAACCCCTTATGTTCCAGATCAAATCTAAGAGCCTGTTGTGCACCAGAAGGGGGAACCCCACGCCGTTTTTTTTTTGTAATTTGGGGTGGAGTTCCCCTTTATCCCGGTCCTGTCAGGGGGGGGGGGAATGCCTGCTCGTCTGTCCCTACAATGTATGAACAGCGATCTGTCATTTCCCCTACACAGTCCCACCCCCTTTACAGTTAGAACACACCCAGGTAACATATTCAACCCCTTCCGCGCCCCTAGTGTTAACCCCTTCCCTGCCAGTGTCATTTTTATAGTAAGCAATGCATTGATATACCATTGCTCGCTACAAAAATGCCAAATCTCACAAAAATGTGTCCGCCACAATGTCGCATTAGACAGAAAAAACAAATGATAGCCACCATTACTAGTAAAACAAAAAATTATTCAAAAAAAACCCATAAGACCAACCCCTACTTAGAACTTTTGCCCAAACCAATCAAACGCTTATTGTGATTTTTTGCAACCAAAAATATGTCCAAGAATACTTATCGGCCTAAACTGAGGGCAAACATTTTTTGAATATATTTTGGGGGAGATTTATTATAGCAAACCGTAAAAAAGATGTTTTTTTAGTTACCAAATTGTCGCTATATTTTTGGGTCAAGCAAAAATATGAAAAAACGCAGAGGTGATCAAATACCACCAACAAAAATAAAAAAAAAAATTTTTTAGGGGGGGGGGGGGAGGATGAGGACGCCCAATTTTTTGGGGGCCACGTCGCACAACCACGCAATTGTCAGTCAAAATGACGCAGTGTTGAAATGCAAAAAATGGCCCCGTCAGTGACCAGTAATATGCTCTGGGGCTCAAGTGGTTACAAATTAAGAATACACTAAAGTTAGCCCAATTTATGGCCATAATGTGAAAGATGATGTTACACCGAGTAAATAGATACCCAACATGTTACACTTTAATATTGCACACACTCATGGAATGGCGCCAAACTTCAGTACTTGAAAAAACCCATAGGCAACGCTTTTTTATGTGTTTCAGGTTACCAGTTTAGATTTACAGAGGAGCTCTAGTGCTACAAGTATTGCTCTCGCTCTAACGTACGCTATGATACCTCACATGTGGGGTTTGAACGGGGGTTCAATATGTGGGCGGGGCTTACACATTTAAGGCCCGCCCCCATATATGGAAACATTCTTCAAACCACACATGTGAGGTATCATAGCGTGCGTAACAGCAAGAGGAATATTTATAGCACTAGACCTCATCTGTAAATCTAAACTGGTAACCGGAAACAATAAAAATGCTGCTTGTTCCCTTCTGACTGCGAGCTACTAGGGACAGGGGCGTTTAAATTATTACTATTTAGGTTTGTTACGTAAAAATTCTATAAGACCTCCCGTTCAGCTTGTAAAGCATCACTTCATGGGGACCAAAAAAAAATTTAACACCTCTAATGCTTTCATCCGCCATTGCAGATTTGATTCTGGTACTGCATTTCGAGTGAACTGGGCATGCTCGAACAGTTAGAAAAAGAAGTTGGAAGTTTCATCCTGAAAATGACTTGCATCTTTCTGAGCATGCTCAGAAAGCTCTTTTTTTGGCTTAGTAATTTAAGGACATCATCCTTAACAGGTGTAAGCAGTTCCAAGTGCACACAAACTAGAGGCTGACATTTCTTCATGTGTTTCCAATTGGTTCATTAGCACACATGTTATAAAAAGCGTGGATACTGCACGTGTCAGCTGCCCCTCAGAGGGGGCAGATTTGCTGGCTGGAAGGAATGGCGGAGTGAAACAGAGATGTTTTGGAGCAAGTTTTGTATTTTTTGATGTTTTCTCTGCTACATAATTTTGCTAAATGTTTCTCAAGATGTTAATGACTAATGTTTTAATCCTGTGGGTCTATCCTGTTATTTCAAAAGCATGATTTATTTTCCAATGACTGTGAAATAAACGTTGGTCTTTTTTGTTTTTAGGTGTTTGTATATATTTTTGGTGTGTTTATTTGTAATTTTTTTTTTGCTTTCTTTCCTTGTTTTGTGGACCAATAAAATTACTTTCAAATTTTGAAGTTTGTTTTGTGATATTTTTTTCATGCTATGGATTTCAACCGCTGCAGCTGAACTAGTTTGGGCCTAAACCATCAAGTGTGATTTGTCTCTAAGATCTTTCCTGGTGTGTATGCATGAAATGTTTAGTCACCAGAAAAGGAAGGACAAAGCGGTAAGTATTGTTTCCTAGAACTGATGTCCAGACTGACTTTTTAAAGCACATGTGCAAGATGTAGGAAAAGCTGCAAACAGGGCCTGTTGGAGGGGGGGGGGGGGGGGTGGTGTGTTTTTTTTGGACAGGCTTGAAGTGCTGATTTACAGCGCTGTGCTTGAAACTAGCACAAGACAATCCTATTCTAATTGTGGGTTGTTTGAGGGAAGCCAATTGAGTGTTAGAACCCCTGCTAGTGTTTTTAGGTTGGGCTTTGTGTCCCTTTTCCTAAAATTGGCTTCACTTCCTGTCACACAGCTGAACAGGAAGTGAGGTTAAAACCCTACCAATGGTCTTTTCTTCGGGGCACAGGTCAATCTAACTAGTGTCACCATTAAGCAAATTGCACTGCAGTGTACACCCCAAATGATTAGTTACTTTGGGGTTTAGTAAAGGCAAAGCCGCTCTGCAGTAGAAGCGTAGGCAATGAAAATCAGAAGGGAAGCACTGATGGTTTTTACTTCCAATCCCGCCAAGTTTTGAGTTTTCTTCCTTGCTTGTCCACTTGTAGTGCAAAGTGGATTTGCCTTTAGTAAATGGACCCCAAAGTCCAAGATTCCTACTAATTTGGGGTGTACACAGCAAAATGCCATTTCCAAAATGGGAAACTATTTATATTGATCTGTGTGTCCCCAACAAAACATTACTCAGGTGTTTCCCTCACTTCCTGTTTGGCTGTGTGGCAGGAAGTGAATGAATTAAGTAGAAAGTGACAACATTTGTGAGGTGTCTTTACCCTATCAGGGGTGCAGGCATCCCCAAAACAAACATGAAAATAGTTGATTTAACATTGGGTGGTGTTTGTGGGGGTCCCTAACACACATTCATACATATTAGCAACGCTGGATCGTGGCCTATTGGCATGGTTATATTTTCTTAAGCCTCTCAATAAAATGATCTGAAATTTGGGGTTAAACTGGAACAATAATCATCACTTTTATTTTTTGGATTTCTTTCATTTTGGATAGAGTTGGTGGGGGGGGGGGGGGGGTTAGAAGCTCTGTCAGTTTATTTTGTATTATCCCTGTCCGTTTGGGGAGATTGGCCTTCACTTCCTGCCCCATAGCCAAACAGGAAGTGATCGAAAAAGTAGGCAAATTAAGGGCCCCCCCAAGTCCCCCCCCACAGAACTTGTGTGTGTCCCCTGAAAATTCCTGGGTGGGTCATAAAAAAACAGGGTGTGGCCTTGACAGGAAGGGTGGGTCATTTTTCTATTAGGGGGGTGCCAAAATTTGGTCAGGCCTAGGGCAGCACAAAACCTAAATCTCCTACTGCACATTAGGGCTTATTTAGACAGGATCCAATTTACAGCATGTTTTTAGATTGTGGGAGGAAACCCGCACAGGGAGAACATGCAAACTCCAGGCAGATAGTGTCACGGGCGGGATTCGAACCAGCAACCCTTTTGCTGCTAGGTGAACATGCTACACACTACGCTACTGTGCTGAACGAACATGATTGCAGCTGAAAGCATGAGATGTTTTTTTTTTTACCAATTCCATGATTTCCAGCCTGGAGGACAGATGTGGGGTCTAATTGACCCCGCCTTTCTCTATAAAGAGGACCTGTCACACACTAGTCCTATTACAAGGGATGTTTACATTCCTTGTAATAGGAAGAAAAGTGAAAAATAATACAAACAAAGGGACAAACAAGTGCAAAAAATAAAATATTAAGTAAAAAAATAAAATAACAAAGGAATTTAAATGCTCCTGTCCCTAGTAGCTCGCACTCAGAAGCGAACACGCATGCAAGTCCCACACACATATGTAAACATCCTTCAAACCCCACATGTGAGGTATCATAGCGTGCGTTAGAGCGAGAGCAATAATGTTAGCACTAGACCTCCTCTGTAACTCAAAAGTGGTAACCTGAGAAAAAAAGTCAAGCGTTGCCTATGGAGATTTTTAATAACGAAGTTTAGCGCCATTCCATGAGTGTGCGCAATATGAAAGCGTGACAAGTTAGGTATCTATTTACTCGGTGTAACATCATCTTTTACCTTATCCCTAAAAATTGGCCTAGCTTTACTGCTTTCTTATTTTGTCATTCATGAAACAGGTTTTTTTTTTGTAAAGCCAAAAAAAAAAAAAAACGTTAGAACATTTTTGGCACAAATACTGTTGGAAATGTGTCCGAAAAAATGGCCGCCACTTTATTCCCTAGGGTGTTTGTTAATAAAATATATATAATGTTTGGGGGTCCTGAGTAAGTTTCAAGGAAGAAAATATAATTGTTACATGAAGGAGAGAAGTGCCAGAATAGGCGCGGTATGGAAGTGGTTAAAGTGCACCAATAAAAGTGAAAAATTCCTTGAAATTTCGTACCATGGGGGGGGGGAGGCAATTAGGGGCGCCATCAGGAATTATGGGGCCCCTTACACAGCTTCAGGCATGGGCCCCCTGGAGCAGAGAATAGGGGGGGGGGGTGCCGCCTGATATTAAGAAGGGGGGGGGGCTGCCGCAATTTGATAAGCGGGGGGTTCCTTTACTAAAAAATACATATAGAAAAATATATATTAAAAAGGGTGGTAGCCATCCGGGGGCCCTGGGGACCACTGGGCCCTTTAATAAAAAGAAACTTCTGGGCTCTTTAATGAAAAATAAATTACAATATCTACATATATAAAATAATAAAAAAGGGGGTTGCCTTGGGAGCTCTGGGCCCTTTAATAAAAAATAACTACCAAAAATCTAACAAAAAAATAACATTGGGTGGGAGCTGTGGTGGCTCAACGTGAATGGCACTGCGCTGACAAGCCGTTCACCTCTGCAGCCAAGGGTTCGGATCCCGGTCTCGGCTACATATGAATTGAGTTTGGTGGTGTCAGCCCGGCTCCCGGTGGGTGTGCTATGCAAGGTACGCCTGTGCTTAGTATGCCCACCCCCCCCCCCCCCAAAAAAAACACCACACTTGCACACACTTTGGCCATGAGGTCTCCTAAAATAAAGGGAGGCGAAGGACCTACAGGGCTGGCTGGGTGGGCTACACTCCTTCATAGGGGGAGTCCCTCTGTCCCATCGGGCTCCCAAGTGTAGCAGGTGGGGTGAGTGGGAGGCCCCCCTCACACCCACCATTGCCACCGGGGCCATGGAGAAGGATGGCGATTGCAAGTCCAGCTCCTCTCTCTCTCGACTTCACGCACAAAATACACTTTAAAAAAGAAATTAAAGTAAAAAGTAACAAACCTGGGGAAAATGTTTATAACATTTTTAGAAGCAAAAAGGTTGTCATCTGGGGCCCTCTGGGAGCTTTCAAAATTATATTATATATATATATGTTTAAAAAATAACCAAAAAATATATCATATGTTTTTTTTTTTTTTTTTTTTTTTGTAAAGGTGGGGGGTTGTCATCTGGAGCCCTGGGATCTCCGGGCCACTGGGGACCAGGCCACTGGGGACCTCCAGACCCCTAAACCAAAACATTGGCCCTTTAATAACAACAAATTTGGGGGGTTGCCACCCGGGGCCCTGGGGACCTCCAGACTGCAAAAAAATATTAAATTCCAAAAATTGGCCCTTTAATAAAAAATCCTACAAAAACCAACTAACAAATATATATATACAAAAAAAAAAAGAGGGGGGTTACCATCTGGGGCACTGGGGGGCCTCCAGGCATCTGGGCACCTCCGGACCCCCGGGCCCCTTACAGGTGTACAGGGCCGCCATCATGAATTTTGGGGCCCCTTACACAGCTTCAGGCATGGGCCCCCTGGAGCAGAGAACCGGGGGGGGGGGTGCTGCCGTATGAAATTGAGAAGCGGGGGGGGGGGGGGTGGTGCCGCAAATTGAGGAGCGGGGGGGCCCTTTACAAAAATTTTGACAGAAATAAGAAATAAAGAAAAATATATATAAAAAAGGGGGGTAGCCATCCGGGGCCCTGGGGACCTCTGTGCTCTTTATCAAATAAAAATACAAAAGAGAGAAAATACATATATATATATTTTTTAAATATAACATTTATCGAAAAAAAGTTAAAAAACAAGGGGGTAGCCTTCCAGGGCCCTGGGGACCTCTGGGCCCTTTCCTTAAAAAAAAAATAAACAAATATATTTAAAAAATATATATTTTTTTTTTAAATATATATATTTTATTTAAAAAAAAGGGCTTGCCATCTGGGGCCCTTAGTGGCCTCCGGGCCCCTGGGGACCTTCGGAGCCCTTAAACAAAAAAAAAAAAAAAAAAATAGTTTTTTTTGGTTTTAGGGTGGTTCCCATCCGGGCCCCTGGGGGCCCCTGGGGACCCCCGGGCGGTGTAATGCCTGTACCCCCCTAATGGCGGCCCTGCAGGTGTACTGCCTGTACCCCCCTGATGGCGGCCCTGGGTGTAATGTCAGCATGTGAAAAATGACATTCTGAAGGAAAAAAGCCATTTAAAACTGACTCGCGGCTATAATGAATTGTCAGCTCTTGGAATTTGCAGGAGAATTCATTCATTAAAAACACCAAAAAAAAAGCGTGGGGGTCCCCCCAAATTCAATAACCAGACCCTTTAGGTCTGGTATGGATATTAAGGGGAACCCCGCCATCAATTTTTAAAAAAAATGACGTGGGGTTCCCCCCAAATATCCATAACCAGACCCTTCAGGTCTGGTGTGGAATTTAAGGGGAACTCCACTCCAACTCAAAAAAAAAATGGCGTGGAGTCCCCCCTAAAATCCACACCAGACCCCTTATCCGAGCACGTTGACCTGGCCGGCCGCAGAAAAGAGGGGGGGACAGAGCGCGGCCCCCCCCCTCTCCTGAACCGCACCAGGCCACATGCCCTCAACATTGGGAGGGTGTTTTGGGGTGCCCCCCAAAACACCTTGTCCCCATGTTGATGAGGACAAGGGTCTCTTCCCCACAACCCTTGCCCGGTGGTTGTGGGGGTCTGCGGGCAGGAGGCTTATCGAAATCTGGAAGACCCCTTTAACAAAGGGGCCCCCCAGATCCCGGCCCCCCCCCTGTGTGAAATGGTAATGGGGTACCTTGTACCTCTACCATTTCACGAGAAAAAAAATGTAAAGGGTTAAAAAAGACAAGAGCCGGTTTTTGACAAGTCCTTTATTATCTTCTTTCTTCTTTTCTTCGGGTTTCTTCTTCCTCCTCCTTCTTCTTCCTCTGCTTCTGTCTTGGGTCTTCTATTCCCGCATCTTGCCCGGCGTGTTCTTCCATCTTCTTCCGCTGTCCTTCTCGTCCGCATCTTCTCCTTCTTCTTCTTCTTCGCCGGAGCGGCCGCTTCCAATTGAAATCCCCGCTGTCTGCCGGACCACGCCCCCCTCTGACGCCACGGGCAAGCTCTTAGGAGTGTGCTGCAAGTGCGTCAGAGGGGGGCGTGGTCACATGTCAGAGGGCGGCCAATTCAATTTGAAGCTCGTGCGCGGCTTTTTCTTTGCCAGAGTCGCCGCTTCCAATTGAATTGCCCGCTTTCTGGAACATGTGACCACGCCCCCCTCTGACGCACTGGCACCACACGGGGACTTTCCTAAGAGCTTGCCCGTGGCGTCAGAGGGGGGGGCGTGGTCCGGCAGAAAGCGGGGATTTCAATTGGAAGCGGCCGCTCCGGCGAAGAAGAAGAAGGAGAAGATGCGGACGAGAAGGACAGCGGGAGGAACAGAAGATGGAAGAACACGCCGGGTCAAGATGCGGGAATAGAAGACCCAAGACAGAAGCAGAGGAAGAAGAAGGAGGAGGAAGAAGAAACCCGAAGAAAAGAAGAAAGAAGATAATAAAGGACTTGTCAAAAACCGGCTCTTGTCTTTTTTAACCCTTTACATTTTTTTTCTCGTGAAATGGTAGAGGTACAAGGTACCCCATTACCATTTCACACAGGGGGGGGGCCGGGATCTGGGGGGCCCCTTTGTTAAAGGGGTCTTCCAGATTTCGATAAGCCTCCTGCCCGCAGACCCCCACAACCACCGGGCAAGGGTTGTGGGGAAGAGACCCTTGTCCTCATCAACATGGGGACAAGGTGTTTTGGGGGGCACCCCAAAACACCCTCCCAATGTTGAGGGCATGTGGCCTGGTGCGGTTCAGGAGAGGGGGGGGGCCGCGCTCTGTCCCCCCCTCTTTTCTGCGGCCGGCCAGGTCAACGTGCTCGGATAAGGGGTCTGGTGTGGATTTTAGGGGGGACTCCACGCCATTTTTTTTTTAAATTGACGGCGGGGTTCCCCTTAATATCCATACCAGACCTAAAGGGTCTGGTTATTGAATTTGGGGGGACCCCCACGTCATTTGAATAATTATTTTAAATTTCGTACCATGGGGGGGGGGGGGGAATGTCAGCAGGTGAATAAAGCGCACTTTTCCTGCGGTTAGAAATATGTCTTTGCACAAAATGACATTCTGAAAAAAAAAAAAAAAAAAAAAAGCCATTTAAAACTGACTCGCGGCTATAATGAATTGTCGGCTCCCGGCAATTGCAGGAGAATTCATTCATTAAAAAAAGGGAAAAAAAAAGCGTGGGTGTCCCCCCAAATTCAATAACCAGACCCTTTAGGTCTGGTATGGATATTAAGGGGAACCCCGCCGTCAATTTATTAAAAAAATGACGTGGGGTTCCCCCCAAATATCCATAACCAGACCCTTCGGGTCTGGTGTGGAATTTAAGGGGAACTCCACCCCAAATGTAAAAAATAAATGGCGTGGAGTCCCCCCTAAAATCCACACCAGACCCCTTATCCGAGCACGTTGACCTGGCCGGCCGCAGAAAAGAGGGGGGGACAGAGCGCGGCCCCCCCCCTCTCCTGAACCGCACCAGGCCACATGCCCTCAACATTGGGAGGGTGTTTTGGGGTGCCCCCCAAAACACCTTGTCCCCATGTTGATGAGGACAAGGGTCTCTTCCCCACAACCCTTGCCCGGTGGTTGTGGGGGTCTGCGGGCGGAAGGCTTATCGAAATCTGGAAGACCCCTTTAACAAAGGGGCCCCCCAGGGGCCCCCCATCCCGGCCCCCCCCCTGTGTGAAATGGTAATGGGGTACCCGGCCCCCCCCCTCTGTGAAATGGTAATGGGGTACACGAGAAAAAAAATGTAACCTCTAGGGTTAAAAAATTTCACGAGAGCCGGTTTTTGACAAGTCCTAAAGGGTTAAAAAAAGACAAGAGCCGGTTTTTGACAAGTCCTTTATTATCTTCTTTCTTCTTTCCTTCTTCTCTTCCTCCTCCTTCTTCTTCCTCTGCTTCTGTCTTGGGTCTTCTATTCCCGCATCTTGCCCGGCGTGTTCTTCCATCTTCTTCCGCTGTCCTTCTCGTCCGCATCTTCTCCTTCTTCTTCTTCTTCGCCGGAGCGGCCGCTTCCAATTGAAATCCCCGCTGTCTGCCGGACCACGCCCCCCCCTCTGACGCCACGGGCAAGCTCTTAGGAAAGTCCCCGTGTGGTGCCAGTGCGTCAGAGGGGGGCGTGGTCACATGTTCCAGAAAGCGGGCAATTCAATTGGAAGCGGCGACTCTGGCAAAGAAAAAGCCGCGCACGAGCTTCAAATTGAATTGCCCGCCCTCTGACATGTGACCACGCCCCCCTCGGACGCACTTGCAGCACACTCCTAAGAGCTTGCCCGTGGCGTCAGAGGGGGGGGCGTGGTCCGGCAGACAGCGGGGATTTCAATTGGAAGCGGCGCCTCCGGCGAAGAAGAAGAAGGAGAAGAAGATGCGGACGAGAAGGACAGCGGAAGAAGATGGAAGAACACGCCGGGCAAGATGCGGGAATAGAAGACCCAAGACAGAAGCAGAGGAAGAAGAAGGAGGAGGAAGAAGAAACCCGAAGAAAAGAAGAAAGAAGATAATAAAGGACTTGTCAAAAACCGGCTCTTGTCTTTTTTAACCCTTTACATTTTTTTTCTCGTGAAATGGTAGAGGTACAAGGTACCCCATTACCATTTCACACAGGGGGGGGGCCGGGATCTGGGGGGCCCCTTTGTTAAAGGGGTCTTCCAGATTTCGATAAGCCTCCTGCCCGCAGACCCCCACAACCACCGGGCAAGGGTTGTGGGGAAGAGACCCTTGTCCTCATCAACATGGGGACAAGGTGTTTTGGGGGGCACCCCAAAACACCCTCCCAATGTTGAGGGCATGTGGCCTGGTGCGGTTCAGGAGAGGGGGGGGGCCGCGCTCTGTCCCCCCCTCTTTTCTGCGGCCGGCCAGGTCAACGTGCTCGGATAAGGGGTCTGGTGTGGATTTTAGGGGGGACTCCACGCCATTTTTTTTTTAATTTGGAGTGGAGTTCCCCTTAAATTCCACACCAGACCCGAAGGGTCTGGTTATGGATATTTGGGGGGAACCCCACGTCATTTTTTTTTTAAATTGACGGCGGGGTTCCCCTTAATATCCATACCAGACCTAAAGGGTCTGGTTATTGAATTTGGGGGGACCCCCACGCTTTTTTTTTCCTTTTTTTAATGAATGAATTCTCCTGCAATTGCCGGGAGCCGACAATTCATTATAGCCGCGAGTCAGTTTTAAATGGCTTTTTTCCTTTGAAAAATGACATTTTGTGCAGAGACATTTCTAACCACGGGAAACATGCGCTTTTTCACATGCTGACATTAGAGACCCCCATAGTACGAAATTTAAAGGAAAATTACACTTTTATTATTGCACTTTTAGCATTATTAAAATCACTGCTCCCGAAAAAACGGCCGTTTTAAAAAATAAAAAAAGCATTGGTACATGTCCCCTGGGGCAGGACTGAGGTCCCCAAACACTTTTTAGGACAAAACTTGCAGATTAGCCTTTAAAATTCACTATTAAGATTTCCCCCATAGACTTATACAGGGAGTTCGGCGGCGGCTTTACTTATCAATCACATTGCGCTGCTGCTGCCGCCGGTTCATGCGCCTAATTAGGGATTCATCCAGCGCACTAATTAAGGCATGTACCGGCGCAGCGCAGATTCATTAGTAAATCAGCCCCTATGTAACTATGTATTCATGTGAATGTCAAAAACACCTCATTATGACCACAAGATAACATTAGGGGACCAGATTTCATTTCTGTGATACTCTAGTGGCCATAATTAAGTATTTTTCCAATCCACACTGGTTTTTTTCTCCAATGAATAAACATCAATCTGCAGAGAATGGAGTCTAAGATTTGATTTTGTCCCCATTTTCACAGAACAAATGTATATGCAGTTTTAACAGCAATGTAATTTTTATAAATACCCCTCCTTGTGATAAGATATCATTTTGGCTGTAGTACTTCAAGCAATGACAAGATTTATATAACCCTGTGATAGAAAATATATGAAAGAAATTTAGAAATAAATAAAAAGTCCTGTATATTATTAGAGGAAACATTTTCCCTGTAGGTCCATATTTTATGACCTCTACAGATTGAATGTTATTCATGTTAAAGAGGAAAAATACTGTGTCATGGCCACTAGATGGAGCTGAGGAGAATTCTTGTTTTCAAAGATACTCAGCACCATCTAGTTGCCATAATGAGGTATTTTCCCCATTCACACTGTTTGTAAAAAAAATAACATTTGATCTGCAGAGAAGGTAATCTGAGAACATTCAATTCTCCCCCCATTTGCACAGAACACATTTATATACAGATTTCATAAAAACATTTCTCCTGTAGGTCAATATTTTACCCAGATTCGGCTCTGATCGGGTCCGGCTGGTGAAAGGTTGGCAAAATCAGGAAAAGTCTGAGCCAATGAGATTGAAAGGTTGAGTCTTCCAGTTCCTTCCTCAGGAGCGGTGAAGTATGAAAAGTCACTTATTTATACACATTAGGATGGTTGATGGTCAGAGTGTTCTGATCTGTCTGGAAAGCTGAGGATGTCTTTCATCATAGAAGGAATCAGTTTGGGTTCTCACCCTGTGGAGGACAATGTTTTAGTCTCTGGAGGTCTTCATCAGGATTGGTGTTCTCTCGGGGTTTAGATTAGGATTGGTGTTCTCTGGAGGTCTTTTTTAGGATTGGTGTTCACTGGGGGTCTTCATCAGGATCTGTGCTATCTGGAGGTCTTCATCAGGATTGGTGTTCTCTGGAGGTCTTCATCAGGATTGGTGTTCTCTGGAGGTCTTCAACAGGATTAGTGTTCTCTGGAGGTCTTCATCAGGATCGGTGTTCTCTGGAGGTCTTCATCAGGATTGGTGTTCTCTGGAGGTCTTCGTCAGGATCGGTGTTCTCTGGAGGTCTTCGTCAGGATCAGTGTTCTCTGGAGGTCTTCATCAGGATTGGTGTTCTCTGGAGATCTTCATCAGGATCGGTGTCTTGAGAGGTCTTGGTCAGGATGGGTGTGATGGGAATCTCGACTCTCTGTAACAGGCAGAACTTGTATAAAAGCAGAAATCAGCAGAATGGAAGGTGATGCAGAGGAAAGAACGCGGCTCAGGATTTCATGGTAAGACAGTGGAGAGGAGGACAGTCCATCACATCTCACTAATCTTCATATGGCTTCAGGGATTTCACTTTATCCTTCCAGCCAATCTTAGACATATATGGAATGTCATCTGATGTCAGTGTGATCATCTTTTCGCCTTTATAATCATCAGAAGAGTAGAAGACCCAAGCTCCACTGGCCACTTTATATGATGATACTGTGAAATGTAAATTACCCAGGGATGGCACAGGTCTTTCCAGGGTCATCTTTTTGCCCCCATGATTGATCTCATCATGCACGGTGATATTGGGATTGGCCAGACCGCCCCTCACCACTCTCACAGAGCTGATTTGGTTTTCCCACAATGGGAGTGATTTGTGATTGCCGTCTTGGAAACATTTAAATTCCCCCTGATGGTCAATGTCGGTGAAGACAATCCACGGTTCTCCAATGACTACGAGGGACCGGGCCATCTTTAGGAAGTTATGAGCTGACAGGTCAGGGGTGTCCTTATTTATGGTGACATATTCTCCCTTGAGGTCTGGCTGTGCGAAGAGCTGGAGAGTGCTCATCTTCTGCTTCTATGTGAAGATCAGGTTCTGATGAGAACAGAGATCTCTGGTGGAGGTCGGAATGAGTTTTCTCTTCAGCTGTCGGGGAATTTATACCAAATCCTCAGTGCTGAACTCAGGTGAACTTCCTCTTATGGGCGTTCCTTCATTTCTTCAGAATATTTGCAGATTCTGAATCACACAATGTACAGGAAATCTATGATCACTCTTCAGTTCTTTGTAACTGGTGACCCAACAGGGGGAGGGGCAATGGTCTAAAAAAAATCTTTTAACTATTTCTTACTTTATTCAAAACTACTGAATAAAAAAGGTCAGCTAATCACGGGACATGTTTGGTATGGATTTGGGGGAATATTTTTTTTAAAGAGTTCTAAAAAAGAAATGACAGCTCCAAGATGAATGTTAGAACCTTGGCTGGGAATTGTCTGACAATCTTCATCAAATACGGTCATAACGATTTGGTCAGTGGCACCTCCTGGGATGACCATTGGCTTGTTTACAAGGCGGGGATAATGGTTGTCAAGCAACCAGTGACAGTTCAGTTTACAGCAGGAGGCATTGATGTATTGGTGATGGTAATACCTCCTTTGCTCGAGGCCCTTTAAACTCGGGCTGCAGAGTCTGACCGATGGCACCAGCTGGCAAACTCGCCTGTGGAGATCAATGAGGTCACAGCACAACTGCCAGCCAGACATTTCGGCTACAATGTAAACATTTTGTTCAGCAATTAGAAACTAGTGGCGGTGCGTCCATAGTGGGTGCAGGAGTGCCAACCCCTCTCTCCTGCACCCGTCACTCAACAATACATAGATTCTTGCATTGCATCTATTGTCATCGCTGCCGCCCACTATTCAGTTGTCCAGCCTCCTGTTGAGCGCCGGCCATCTGAAAAACAGCGGTGGGTGTGTTTTGTAAGTGCCTGATTAGAGCCAGAGGCTCTAATAGGCTTCCTGATTCAGCCTGTGGGCTCTAATCGGCCAACAAATGGTTAAACAGAGGGAGCACAGGCTGTGCGTTCCCTGGTTACACAATGCTGTGTTAGGGAATCGCTTCAGCCTATTCCAATGCACTGGGTCTGGTTACCGGTCACCTGATTGGCAGAAGCGACATTGAGGACTGAAGAAGATATGAGGGAGCGGAGGGAGTGTGAAAGGAGGATGGCGCTGACCCGAGGAAGGTAAGTGCCAGGCTGGGGGGAAACTGGCGGCATTTGGTGGAAAACTGGCGGCATTTGGTGGAAAAATTGCGGCATTTGGGGGGAAACTGGCGGCATTTGGGGGGAAACTGGCGGCATTTGGGGGGAAACTGGCGGCATTTGGTGGAAAACTGGCGGCATTTGGTGGAAAACTGGCGACATTTGGGGGGAAACTGGCGACATTTGGGGGGAAACTGGCAGCATTTGGGGGGAAACTGGCAGCATTTGGGGGGAAACTGGCAGCATTTGGGGAAAACTTGCGGCATTTGGTGGAAAAATTGCGTCATTTGGGGGAAAACTGGTGGCATTTGGGGGGGAAACTGGCAGCATTTAGGGAGAAACTGGCGGCTTATGGGGGGAAACTGGCGGAATTTGGGGGGAAACTGGTGGTATTTGGTGGTATTTGGGGGGAAACTGGCGGCATTCGGGGGAAACTGGCTGCATTTGGGGGAAAACTGGCTGCATTTGGGGGAAAACTGGCTGCATTTGGGGGGAATCTGGCTGCGCTTGCATACACCCTGTCAGACTAAATTTCGACCGTACAAAACACGGTGACGTAAAACACTACGACGGGCCGAGACAAATGAAGTTCAATGCTTCCGAGCATGCGTCGACTTGTTTCTGAGTATGCGTGGATTTTTCCACACAGACGATCAGAATTTCCCATCGGATTTTTTTCCATCGGAAGAATTTAAAACATGGTAAATATTTTTTTACTCCCATGGAAAAAAGTCCGATGGGGCCCACACACGATCAGAATTTCTGATGATACAAGTCCATCGGACTTTTTCCATTGGAAAATCCGATCGTGTGTAAAAGGCATAAGAGACAGAATGAAGGACAATTTTGGTAACGTAACAAGTGGGAAAAGAAGTAACGTGTCTACTCATCCTATTGCAGATGTGACCTCTGTGGAGAGTAGGGATGAGCTTTGTGTTCGACTCGAACATCGTCTGTTCAGCCGTTCAAACAATATGGACCGTTTGCGCCAAATTCATGAATTCATCAGCTGATGATTGGCCAAGCATGCACTATGACCCGTATGCTTGGCCAATCACATCGCCGTCAGTTCAGAGAGCCGTAATTGGCCAAAGGAAGGGTGCCTTTGACCAATCATGGCTCAGAGGAGTAGGTACACGCCCAGCACTATATAAGGCCGCTTGCGTGTCGACCTTGTGTAGTGTGTTGCGGCGTTGAAAGAGAGATAGAGAGAGAGTCAGAGTGTCAATTAATTTCAGTTAGATAGAGCAGGCAGGCGATTGAGTTAGCTTTAGTCAGTGTATTTAGTATATATATGCATCCCAGGTGTTGTGTGTGTGTATATATATATATATATATATATATATATATATACTGTGAGGAATTAGCTCGGTAGCGGGGGTGTGTGACCCCCTGGATGGGTTCACTACACGCTGAACTGTACAGAAAGGCAGTTGAGGATGGTTGAAAATAAAGGCTATGGTTCATTCTTCCATATTGCTGGAAACAAGTGCAAGCATCAAAACAGCATAAACAAAACATAAAATAAACCCTGGCCACTTGGGGCGTCTACCTTCACAACACAGGAACCTACCTATGGAGTCTGGCAAAGCCTACTGCTGGGCAGACACTGCTGGTCATACAGGAGAAAACAAAAAGTCTCTTTGATATTTATCACACAGAAATATCAACAAGCACCTCACCTCTTCAGAAGTCACTGCTCTCTTTCACTCAAAAAGCCTCAGGATGCAGCAATCAGTAGTCATCCTTTGGATGTCTTTATAGAGGCCTTAATTACCTCATTCTGAACAGCTGAAGTTTTCCAGCGCCTTAAACCTTTCTCGCTATTTCTGCAGCCGAGGCAAGAAAGACAGAAATGTATCTCCCGTCTGTGACAACACACACACAGATTTACCTGACTTCCTGTCACAATTATATATATATATATATATATAGTCGTTACCCTCTGACAAGACTTACAACATAAATAGACCTGAAGTGTGCCTTGGTGGTCTGGTCAGTATGCCAAGAAAAGGGGGCATGCCCAAAGTAAGTAATGGGTAGTTAATTGGAGAATGATATGCTGAGAAGTGCCCTGAAAAAGGGAAGGGTGGGAGGGTGTCGAATGCGATTGAATGAGCAGACTCACGGACATGAGGTGAGCTGGGAAGAGTCGGCCCAGTGACGTGTAGTACTGCACACTGAACCGACAAAGAGCATGTGTGAGTGGGCTGATTAAATACCCTCCGGGCTCCTCCCATAAACTCAGGCCACCATACTGGCCTTCTTATTTATGGTCATTACCCTCTGACCGAGAGAGATGTGGATCACATAAACACGCAACAAAACTTACAACATAAATAGACCTGAAGTGTGCCTTGGTGGTCTGGTCAGTATGCCAAGAAAAGGGGGCAAAGGACTCAGATAGGGAAATAGCTTTTATTGATTTCTTGTATTTATTGAGCCAGCTTGGTAAAGGTTTGTTCCATTCCTTCCTGAGGATTTGGGATGTATGTGGCCAAACAAGGAGACTTCCATCAGCCTGGTATCTTGATTACGTGGTCTGGTACTCCGTGTTGGGAGGCAGCTGAGGCTGCTCTAATTTGGAAAGAATGTCCAGAGAACTGACTGGGGTTTGAAGCCCAAGTTACTTAGGAGGATTCTGACATGCTTGACAAACCACTCAGGGAGCTGGTTTAGGAAGTGTAGCAACAAGCTACCATCAGATTGGCTGGTTATATGGAGCAGTAGTCGGTCCAGCACTGTCACTGGACGTCAGGCGTTGTTAGTCTGAAACAAGTTGATGTCAACCCCCGGTGCTGGTTTCTTGCGTTTGCAGACTGAGAGTGTAGTGGTTGGAAAGCGAGTCGTGTGGCGTTGGAGCAGTGTCTGACTGCCGGAGCCACTGACTGTAAATTTTCTAGGTCGTAGGGAACTGTAGAAGGCCTTGTAGATGGCTGTTTGGGTTAGGGCAAAAGCCCTAATTGCTGGGCAAAGCCCTAAATGGGGAACGAGTAAGGATTTCAGACATGTCCCTAAAGAGGGCACTCTTGAAAGGTAGGCGCTTGCCACTGACTACAGGTTGGTGCTTCTGTATGCCCTGGAGAAGGGACTTGACTGCAAAGGCTCGAGAATACTGATGATTTACTGGGGTCCTGCAGGGACAGGAAATGCTGGATGCCATCAGATATTTCTGGGACCTCTCCAATGCGTATGTTATGGCGTCGACCACGGTTATCTAGATCTTCTAAGTGGCGGTGTATTTCTATGATGTGATGATGATGAGAGGTGCATGTCTGAAGATTTCTGTATCTGCCTGATGGAGTCTGCATAGCGAGCTTTAGCCGGCCCCACTGATCCCATCCTGACTGCAATGGCCTGTATGTTTGCCTGATCAGTAATTGCTGCAGACGGGGTTGATGTGTTATCCATTGCAACTATGAGATCCCACAGGCTGAGGCTTTGTGCAGGCTGTGCAGCTGTGCTGTGTCCACCGTCCGTTATGGGGCAGGAGCCGCTGAGTGGTATAGATGGCTCTGTGGCATTCTCCTTGCAAAACCCAGGATATAGCGGGAATGTTATTTGGCTGTGATCGCTGGTCTCCTGAATTGTGGGTGGCAGAGGAGCTTCGGTGGCCCCTTCCCATGCCTGTAGCCTTTTTTTGCTGCTCCTGCTCAAGGATTAATCTCAAGCACCTATCTTGGACCGGGGTTAGACCAAGACCCGCCCTGAATCTTAATCATCATTTGCTGTCGAAATATCCCTCTGCTGGGGGGGCGTGGCCAGCCGGAGCTGAAGATGGCAGCATAATCCTGCAGCTCGTCAGCCCAGGGAGACAAACGACACCAACACGGCCCTAAATCCAACGCCATCTACGGCCATCCTAGACCCGGATTCACCCAGGATCATGGCAAGCTCCTCGAGGAAGAGGCTAACGGAATACAAGCCTCAGAAACTCACGGAGTTCTCCTTCAAGCCGGCGGGGAAGGTTAGTGCAATCAAAGATGGCGCCGGCCTCATGGATCTCCCGTCCACACTGCCAGACGGACCGAGTGCCCAGACCCCTCCTGTAGCTTCCGACCGGTCCCCATTTCGTTGTTGTCGTCATCAGGAAGCGACAACAACGAAACGTACGTCGAGGCGGTACCTGGGCACGCACTACTAGCATACTTCCGGTTTCCTGGTTTTCAAGCCTGACGGCGGTGGAACGCACGCCGGCTTCACCAGCTCACCACAACATCTCTCTCCAATCCCTATACACCTACAGCCTCAGTGCCGGGAACACGGGCACCATCTCAAGTAAGAGGCCATTTGGCATTGTATTTTTTAGCAAATATTCCAATAAAAAGGTTTTACACTATGGGAGCTGTTTCTCTCTTTATATGAGACCTGTCCACTGCCTGGCTTTCAATCGAGTTTTTCCACGGACAGCAGCTGATTTCTGAGCTCATTTGACCTTATTTTAACTAATAGGTCAACACCTTCGGGTAAGGAGCCATCCATTCACACTTGCGGTGTTTTTTTGGTGAAGGTGGAATATATTCAGAAGATTAATACACGGAGCACCTATCGGAATATTATTGTTTTTAGCACAATATTGCACCAAACAATTATGGACTCTGGGTAGACATACACTGTCTATTGTCACTGTATTTTCTCTGCACTCATTGGTTTGCTGTTATATTGTTAGCACGACATTCACATATATATTTTTCTTATCAATGTTGTATAATATATGTTATACTCATCATTAGTTAGCGCCCCTATTTTCTAATTGTCTCACATGTATAATTCAGTATTCTGTATTATTTAGGGAGCAGCTTGTATTAATTTGCACATCCCCCCCCCCCCCCCCCATATTTCACTTTGGCGCGAGATTTTCCCAAGTTTTTGATATTCATGTTTTGTTTGAAAATTAGGTCCAAAATGTGACCTGACACATGCATGGGAGATTTTATCAGTTGCTGCAGACCAAGTTCTTTGAGTTGGTCGATGCAGGCGGTGGCGATGGGATCCTGAGTTGAGTTAGCACAGTGGTTGAAGTCCCCGAGTAGCAGCAGATTTTTGGTTTTCAGCGTGTACGTCGAGAAGAATTTGGTGAAGGGTGTGAGGAGATGCGTCTTTGGTCCATGAGGACGGTTTCCTAGGGGGTGGTTTGAAGTTGCAGGGTAAGTGTTTCCATAAAGGGTAATAAGTTCTGTAAAGTTGGTTTGGTGAGAGCGAGGTGGGATTTGTAGATCACTGCTAGACCTCCTCCTCTTTGTCCTGTTCTATGCTCGGTTAGTATGCGATAGTTCTCAGACACCAATTCTGTGAGGATGGTGTTGCAGTAAGGAATGAGCCAGCTTTCTGTGATAAAGAGGCAATCTGTGTTGTGTTGGACGATGAAGACGTGGATTTCCTCTCTGTGTTTGACTGCCAATCTAGTGTTGATCAGGGCGCATTCTAAGTGTTGTAGTTGAGATGGTAACTTCTCGTTTTTTGGGTTTGATTGGCGGTTGCTTCTTAGTAGTTGTTCTTTCCGTAGTGTTCTTTGCGTGGAGGTTAGTAGCGTTGAGCCAAAATTCCTTAGGCTGCGGAGGGTGTCAGCTGCGTACTGCGATGTTGAGCATGGTGGGCGATGCCTTGATGATGAAGTGATGATACTGTGATCCTGTCGATCAACGATGGTGAAGAAGATGATCAGGGGCTGATGTTCCAAGGGGTTCCATTGTTATTCGATCAGTGATGGTGATGTGGATGGTTGGAGTTGCTGAAAAAGAAAAATGTCCCGGCCTAAAACTGCCCCCCCTCAGTTGATCCAGAGAACGGCAAAAAAACCTAGCCGAGCCTGGCCAATTGCTACAGCAAGGGAAAAAAATTCCTTCCTGACCCCAGAGGTGATCGGTGAACCCTGGATCAAGCTGGCTAGATGGTGCCCCGGATTTACTTACCTGGCAGGTGTTGCTGAGATGTGATGGGTGAGCGGGTTGTATCCCTGGGCAACTCTTCAAGTATTAGGTTGTCTGTGGTGGTTGCTGGCCATAGGTCAGTGCCTGTATGTCTTAAACCTTCCTAGGCTGGCTTGCTTAGGATGGGTGGTGTGGAGTACTCAGGCCCAGGCTGGGAGTACCAAGATGGACACCGGGACCGGAGCAAGGCCCGAGCCGCAGCCTCTCCTACACTCTGGCAGCTGAGAGATGCGGCTTTGTGGGTCTCGCTACCAGCCTCAGGGGTTCCAGGGTCTGGAAGACACCTGTGTGCTGGAGGAGGAGAAACAACAGTGAGGATGGCGGGGACTAGGCCGCAGCCACGGTCTTTCCTGCGACTATAGCCCGCGGACATCTGTCTGACCCCAGGCGGTAGGCAGCGGCTGTGGAACGGACGGAGGGGCTGGTGAAACTACGCCCTGCCTCGAGTGAGGGAAAGCGTAGTATGCCAGTGAATCAGCAGTGGAAAATCTGGTGATTGCCATTCCCAAAGCTGAAGTACTGACCGCAGGGCCGAGCTCTGCTAACCTCTGCTCAGTACCAATAGTATCTTCTGGGTTCCATGGACAGGAGATGGTGAACCCCTATCCCCAGACACCAGTTGCAGAGACAGGGGATTTAATAGACTTTTTTGCTGAGGAAGAACAACCTGATGAGCCTCCAGCAGAAGAGCTGGCATTGGGGCCAAACTGCACTGTGCTCTGCCCAGCACCAAGGGCAGTATTGGTGGAGTTGAAAGACATTTCCCCAGCTGAAGCGCTGGGTAGAGAACATGGTCTTTCCTCTCCAGCAAAGATGCGTGCATCTGGGAGACAGTACTCCAACCATGTTGTCCCAGCAGCCAGATGAGGGAATGGAAAAGGAAGCAGCCAGCTCACCTCCCCAATGGCAGCTACACAGTTTGGGTGTGGAGGAATCCAGCCTCCTTCCCCAATGGTTAGCCAGAGCAGATGATATGATGTACCCAGCAGAAGAGCTGGCAACAGAGCAGAGTGCCACATGCCTCTGCTCTCAACTAATGGAAGAGGGGGTTCCTGCAGGAGTGGATGGGACTGTGGTCTCCACTCACAGCCGACCAGCGGGAGAGCTGGCAACAGAGCAGAGTGCCACAACAAGCCTCTGCTCTCAACTAGCAGGAGAGGGAGGTCCTGGGGTAGTGGATGGGACTTCAGTCTTCACTGAAACCACCCCAGAAAATGGTGCGGCACTGAGACAGGAGGATGTCGGCTTTGCTTTTCAAGCACCAGGGGATTTTCACTTAGCACCAGTGGATGGGACTTCAGTCTCCACTGGTATACCCCAGGAATGGTGGGCAGTTGGCCCAGATCCCCAACAGCATGATGGACTGAGCCCAGCCACCCTATCTTCTCTCCAGCGGCTGAAAGGACTCCAGGGAGAAGGGCCAGTCCAGGCCTCTCCCCAGCGGCAGACATGTTCTCTGAGAGCGGCAGAGGTTTGCTGGGTGAGTAATGCTCTGTTTGGAGCAATTTATTTGGGGTATGGTATGGATACCAGCATTGGAGGACTGGAACTACTGACTAACTTCGGAGTCAACACGTTTGGGTTTCCCTCCTCTGTCAGTCTCCCACCAAAAGGGGAGAGATGTAACGGAATGACCGGTGACACCCAGAGACTTTTGAGGGATGGGGGATACTCCTGTGCCAGCGTCCCTAAGGACTCTTGGGTCTAAGTTCACCCTGTGCCCCTTTTGGGCATAGGGTGGCTAATAAATCATAATTCATGTATTGCAGAAGATGGGACATTACTAATGGTTCATATTGCGGGATGTCTTGAGATATTACAGGTGATTTTATTCTGACCCCCAACCAGGTCAATAGACTCCTAAGATATACTAATTGTCCATTGTGTAAGGCTGTAGAGGTGTTAATTCAGGCTGGCTCCTAAGACCTTTCCATTGTGTGATAACACTGTTTAAAGCCTTTTGATTATCAGGTGTAAATACCTTTCTGTCGGAGACAGGCCGTCTGTCTAAAGATGTGGATTGAAAGACATACCATTTTCTATTGTGTGATGCCAATACTGTGTTGTAACTGATTAAGTCAAAAAGGTCAGAAGTCTCCTTTCAGGCTGTCTGGGTAACACATTCTGTTACAATTAGTAATTAACTCCACTGATGTCATTATCTAGGAATTTGTCTTGTCAGGTTCAGTGCCAAAGTGTCTACCTAAAATCTGTATTGAAGCCCCCCTGTGAGGAGGGGGCGGAGAGTTTCATTGTTCCTGTGATTAGTGACAAGCTTGTAACTAGATATAAACCAGGAGAGTGTACGATTAAAGAATCCATACTTGGCACACATACAAGTCTCGTCTCGTTGTGTGTTTCAAGGCAGCTAAAATATCTGGAATCTATGTCCAGACTGATGGGAAGCGGTATATGACGGACGCATTCGGTCTGAGTGCGGGGACCTTCCGTGACACCAATATTTTAAAAGCTGTATGCCTTCTTCTACCGAATTGATGTAAAAGGCTTTCCCCTCTTTTGTGATCAGAAATTTCGCAGGGTATGACCATTTATAGGTGATCTAATGATTTCTCAGAGGTTTGGTGATAGTGGCCATATTTCTCCTCCTTTGTATTGTATAAACCGATAGATATGGATAGAAGGAAAGCCCTTGGGTGCAAGTTGATGCATTTTTTTAGTGTTCCACATGAGCTGGAGGAATTTTTTTTTGGTTTGATAAAAATGGATTTGATCGATCGTATCTCTCGGTAAATGATCTGGTAGATATCTGGGTTTTGGTAGCCTGTGGATCCTATCTATAAATAGGTCTGTCAAAGAAGCATCAGGCAACATTTACTGGATAATATACTGGAAGTATGCATGCAGTTCGGGTGGTTTGACTGACTCATGTATCCCACGGATTTTAATGTTGTTTCTCCTTGAACGATCTTCAAGGTCAGCCATTTTAGCCTTCAGCTTTTGTAGACCATCAATTACTTCATTAATGGAGCCAGAAAATTCTCCCATCTTGCGTTCTATATGGGTAACTCTGGTATCAACAGCTTTTATTTCCGCTTAGAAATGATTTGTAATGCCCTGTACACATGATCGGTTCGTCTGATGAAAACGGACCATTTTCATCAGACGAACCGATCGTGTGTGGGCCCCATCAGTTTTTTTCCCATCAGTGAAAAAAATTTTTACTTGTTTTAAAATTTTCGTATGGTTAAAAAAAAAAAACGATAAAAAAAAAAAAAGATTGTCTGTGGCAAAATGCATCGGTCAAAAATCCACGCATGCTCAGAATCAAGTTGATGCATGCTCGGAAGCATTGAACTTCATTTTTCTCAGCACGTCGTTGTGTTTTACATGACCGCGTTGGACATGATCAGATTTTTAACCGATGGGGTGTAGGCAAGATTGATGAAAGTCAGCTTCACCGGATATCTTATGAAAAAATCCATGGGTTTGTTTTCATCAGACAAACCGATTGTGTGTACAGGGCATAAGGTTCAGGATGTCCACATGTATAGTACTGGGTAGCGATACAAGCATATCTATCAGAGTTGTATCAATCACTGGCTGGTTTTTAGTGGGGAATTCTAAAATGGAGTCCTGGAGTTCCCTGGTGTCATTAAGGGATGTATCTAATTCTTCCTCCTCCATGTCTTTTCTTTGTATGTGCTGCTGCTTTGCCTTAATAGGGCTAGATGAGGAGGAGGATAATTAAGATTTATTATTCTGTCCCTTATGTGTTTTTTTGCGGCTGGTAAGATTGATGCTGTGCTGTGTTGCTGTGTCCAGAGAGCCTCACACGCTCCCTGTCACCGTGCTTACCGGCGCCATCTTGGATCCGTGCATAGTGGGGCTGCTGGAGAAAATCTGTCATCTTGCTAATTTGCCAGGTCTCTTTTAGTTTCCAAGACATGTTCCCTAGGTGTGCCTGACCTTCTGGGAAGAAAAACCGCCGCAATCCAAGGCTCAGGAGTGGAGATATTTGCTCCGGCGGGTCTGTGATTGACGTAGATCTCTTACACTGCAGCCATACTCCTCAGTCGCCAGCCACGTCCCCCTAGATGTTAAAGTTAACCACTAGCCGACCAGCCGCCATCGTTCTACGGCGGCAGGTCGGCTTTCCTGGGCGAGAGCCCGTAGCTCTACGTCGGGACATTCGCGGGGCCGGGCACGCGCCCCCCGCTCGCCCCCGAGTCCCGCGCGCGCCCGGCGGGCACGATCGCCGCCGGGCACGCGCGCTCGTTCGTTACAGAGCGGGGAACGGGAGGTATGTGTGTAAACACATTTCTCTCGTTCCTGTCAGCGGGGGAAACGCTGATCCTCCGTTCATACAATGTATGAACGGAAGATCAGTGATTTCCCCTAGTGAGTCCACCCCCCCCCATACAGTTAGAACACAAATAGGAACACACTTAACCCCTTCCCTGCCCCCTAGTGTTAACCCCTTCACTGCCAATGGCATTCACCAGTATTTTTAACAATAAATCTTCCACAGACCCAGGGAACAAATTGGTCTTGGCGTTTGAACGATACACTTATAACAGATCCAATCTGTCATAAGGCAATTATTGAAGCGATCAATAATTTTATCTCTGACCATGCTCAAGATGAAACAGCACTTACCTTGAAATGGGAAGCTTTAACCACTTAACCCCCGGACCATATTGCTGCCCAATGACCAGAGCACTTTTTGTGATTCGGCACTGCGTCGCTTTAACTGACTATTGCGCGGTCGTGCGACGTGGCTCCCAAACAAAATTGGTGTCCTTTTTTTCCCACAAATAGAGCTTTCTTTTGGTGGTATTTGATCATCTTTGCGTTTTTTATTTTTTGCGCTATAAACAAAAATAGAGCGACTATTTTGAAAAAAAATCTATATTTTTTACATTTTGCTATAATAAATATCCCCAACAAATATATAAAAAAAACATTATTTTTCCTCCGTTTAGGCCGATAAGTATTCTTATACATATTTTTCATTAAAAAAAAAAAAAACGCAATTAGTGTTTGATTGGTTTGCGCAAAATTTATAGCGTTTACAAAATAGGGGGTAGTTTTATGGCATTTTTATTAATATATTTTTTTACTAGTAATGGCGGCGATCAGCGGTTTTTCAGTACTGCGACATTATGGCGACACTTCAGACACTTTTGACACATTTTTGGGACCATTGGCATTTTTATAGCTATCAGTGCTATAAAAATGCATTGGATTACTATAAAAAATGCCATTGGCAGTGAAGGGGTTAACACTAGGGGGCGGGGAAGGGGTTAAGTATGTTCCTGGGTGTGTTCTAACTGTAATGGGGGGGTGGACTCACTAGGGGAAATTACTGATCTTCCATTCATACATTGTATGAACAGAACATCAGCATTTCTCTTCCTGACAGGATCGGGAGCTTTGTGTTTACACACAAAGCTCCCGGTCCCCACTCTGTAACGAGCAATCGCGCGTGCCCAGCGGCGATCGTGCCCGCCAGGCACACGCACAGAACTTGGGGGCGAGCGGGGGAGCGCGAGGGCCGCCAGCGGCGTGCGCGCGCCCCCTAGTGGCCCCAAAGTGAGCCAACGTATATCTACGGGCTCTGGCACAGGAGAGCCGACCTGCCGCTGTAAAATGATGGCGGCAGGTCGGCAAGCAGTTAAAGGCAGTATTACGGGGTCTGTTTATTCAACATGGCTCACGTCTTAAAAAAGAAAAATCCATTATTATTCAAAATACTTTATCTAAGCTTCAATCTTTAGAAACTTTACATAAAACGAGTCATTGTGCAGAAATATTTGCTAATATCTCGTCTACAAGGACATCTCTTTTGCAGCTTTTTGAAGCTTCCCATAACTCATACCAACAGAGAAGAGCCTTGGAAAGATATAGATTGGGGGATAAACGTGGGAGACTTTTATCACAAACTTTACATCCCCGTTCTTTCCAGACCTTTATACCTAGTATAAAAAAAGTAATCTGGAGAAATCACATCAGACCCACAATCTCTTCAACAAACTTTTTGAGATTATTTCTCAGGCCTCTATAACTTGGCACCATCACCATCTTAGGAAGGTACTGTTGGTCCCGACCAACAAATTGAAGAATATGTACAGGAAACTGCCATCTCATTATTAGATGGCGATAAAAGAGAATCTTTAGATAATATATATATATAATTTTATTTCCTCGGTGAACCAATTTCCAACTCAGACTTTAGAAGCCCATATGACTCTGATTCCGAAACCGGAAAAAGACTTAACACTATGCTCCAGTTATTGTCCGATCTCGCTAATTGGGGTAGACTTAAAAATGTACGCTAAATTAATTGCGCTACGTCTCCAACCCCTTCTTCCACATTTGGTACATTCAGACCAGACGGGTTTTGTACAAGGTAGAGAAGCCTGTGATAATACTATAAAAACTTTTTTACTAATGAATTATGCCCAAACAGCCAAAATACCAATATGTCTCCTTTCAGTTGATGCAGAGAAGGCCTTTGATGGTATTGGATGGCCTTTCCTAAAACAATCATTAATGCAAATAGGTCTGGGCCCAAATTTACTTCATAAGATTCTGGCACTATACGCTAAACCTGAGGCTAAGATAAGAATCAATGGATCATTAACAACAAGTTTTACTATACAAAATGGTACTTGACAAGGATGCCCACTTTCACCTCTACTCTATGTCCTGGTAATGGAGCATTTAGCAATAGCAATTAGACAGAATCCTTCTATTACTGGCATACAGGTAAATCAAAGAGAAATAAAATTGGCCTTGTTCGCCGATGATCTATTGCTTTATGTTACTAACCCACTTGTTTCAATACCTTCTATTTTGTCTGAATTTAAATGTTTCGGTACCCTTAGTAACTTTGAAGTAAATATATCAAAATCTGAATTTCTCAATGTGACACTTAGTCCACAACAAGTGATAGCACTGAAAAATAATTTATCATTTAAAATTTGTCTCTCGGTGTTAAAATACCTAGGTATTTTCATTCCTTCTGACCCAACCATCTATATCCAACAAACTATATCCCTATTATGCAACAAACTCTACAGGATCTTAAAAATATGAACTTAACCAATATTCGTGGTTTGGGAGGATAAATATCATAAAAATAGATATAATACCGCGGTTTCTGTATTTATTTCAAACCATCCCAGCTTCTATCCCTAGATCTTATTTTTTTTTCTTTACAGTCAGCCTTTACAAAGTTTATCTGGTCATAGAAAACCTAGATTACATAAGAAATTATTATCATTGCCTAAAGACAAAGGAGGAGCAGGCACTCCTGATCTTTACCTCTATTATGTAGCGGCAGTATTAACAAGGATAGTGAACTGGTTTCACTCTTCAAGTACTAAACAATCGGTATTAATAGAACAATGGTTAAATCAATTTGATCTCACTGCTCTTCCCTGGTTAGATCTTGAGAATAGTGATATTTATCGAGTTTCATTCCACACTATGCCTTCTCTAACATCTCATCTATTGAAAACTTGGACTAGCATAGCCTTACAATTAGAACTTTCCTCACAAGTAGAACCTATGACACCTTTATTTAGTAACCCACGATTTCCGCCGGAAACATTTTCTTATATGGAACAAAGAATATATCGTAGAGTGTGCCAGATTACCAGCCAGGTAACATTTCCACCTATATTGAACTTAATTTTTACACAGAAACCTTCACTTTCCCAATGGTTGGAATATGGGCAATTATTATCCTTCGTGTCCTCTATTCCCTCAAATAGATTTTTGTATAGAGACGCAACTCAGTTTGAACGTCTGTTGCTACAAGACTCAAAACCAAAACATGTTCTATCCTCAATTTATAAGATGCTTACTATAAAAAAAAACACCCTGCACTCCCTGAATATACAAAGAAATGGACGAACGTGCTAAATGTTCAAATCCAAGAGGCAGAGTGGAAGAAAACCTTTAACTTAACACATTGCATGTCACTAACAATTAAAGCACAAGAGACAAACTATAAACTTCTTTCCAGGTGGTACTGGAGCCCAATGTCATTAAAACGTATATACTCAGATAAATGAGGCACATGCTGGCGATGTCACGCATCCAAAGGCTCACTGCTGCATATTTGGTGGGAATGCCCCGAAATTTTTAATTTTGGGGAAAAAATTATGCAATTATATACTTTAGTTACTGGGGACCCAATATCAAACACGCCTTAAATTACGTTGCTTTCAATTCTACCAGGATCATATAAAAATATCAAAAGAGGTCTTCTGAGACATTGGATGACAGCAGCAAGACTGGTTATACCAAGACATTGGTGCTCAACACAAATTCCATCAGTTAAGGAATGGGTCAGTGAGATGGATCACATAGAGAAGATGGAATCACTTTTAGCATATGAACTAAATACACAAGAGGAGCACCGCCGGATCTGGGTCTCCTGGAGGGTATATAGAGAAACAATAAGAAATTAGAAAGTTCTTATGGAAATAAAATAAAAACTGGATGCGACTGGGGGGGGGGGGGGGGGGGAGGGGTGTTGCTACCATCCATTAACTCCCCTTTATTTTCTCTTGTTTTTCTTTTGTTTTTTTTTGTCTTGTAGTGTCCTGTTTTTGTTTTGTTTTATCTTTTATTGTCCTGTGTTGTTTTGTTCAGTCCTGTCTTTGCCTTGTATATTATGTTATATATATATTATGTTATATATCTATATTGGTTAGTTTTAAATTATATGGAAATTATATCTGAAACTGATTAGATGAAATGATTGTATTACTCCTATGAACTCATAAATGTATGTACTACATCCTATAGTGTTATAATTTAATAAAATCAGAATGAATATAAAGTTATATGGCCTTTTACCACCCAATTTTCCGCACAGCACAAACAAATTAAGAATATTCTGAATCGCCATTGGAAAGTACTTAAAAACAACCTATTGCTGGGTCCGGTACTCCCTGAAAAAGCTGGTATTATTTACAGGGGAGCCCCATCCCTCAGGAATCAGATTGGTCCTAAAGTAGCTGACCCTCCCATAAGACCAACCTTTTTTCCCACATTGAAAGGGTACTATCCCTGTAAGAAGTGCAATGTCTGCATGCATAATGCGGTCGGTCGTAGAAAAACTGATAGTTTTACATCCACCACTGTAACGACACCTCACGTAAGGGATTAAAGTTGTTTAGGACATTCCACCCCCGAACACAAAGGCAGCTACCGAACACTCCAACCAGCCGAACAAGAAACCCATACGAATAATTCTCACCCAAAAACAAGATGAGGCTCCGTGTTGAAGGTCAAACAGGAATATGAATTTTTATTGAGGAAAACAGTCTAATATACAGAAAAAAAGAGGAGGTTACTACAACCTGCTCATTTTACTCTAGCAATACACAGAAAAATAAAATTAACATGAGCTAATAAACTAATCCCTTACAGCATAGGTAACTCATAGGCAGGACCTTTCAGGTCCTAGTCTTGCTGTCTCCTAGCTCCCTAACTACAATACACATTGTGACAAAACCCACTGTCACTGTGTGTTTTGGAAGGGACAGGGGGCGTGCCTCCTACCGACAGACTATGGCCCAGAAAATATACTGGAGACCTGGGACATGCTGGCATTGAGGTAAAGTAATGTAATGTTACAGCCCTTCTCACCCCATGATCCCCTTTTTGCTGCGTCTAATTGTGTTGATTCATGACACATAGACAATGGAGACTGGACTGGAGATGTCTCTCCGCAGGGGGTGTGTACTGAGAGGCTGCCTGCTTACCATAATCTCATTAGGTATCTGTAGCCTGTTTCAATGCCCAAATGTTCAGTTCCCATTGGTTGTTCTTTCACCCCCTGTTTTGGAATTTAATAAACAGTTTAAGCTCTGGATGTTTAACCCTCAACACCTGTGTGGATTGTCTCGTGATTGAGGGGTTAAGGGCTGGTTATGGCGAATCTGCAGGCTGCGGGTGCATTTGGAGGACAGGAGACACAGGTCTGGAGGATGTGCCCACCTGGGGTATCTGAGATCCATCACACACATTATCATACATATCAACACAGAACTCCTTCATACAATTGCAGGGTCAATTAGCACAGATGACAATGGGTAAACGAGAATCCACACTAAGCTCATTTACATTCTAACAGATAACAGACAGACAGGTGGCTGGAGGTGACGACATTAGCATCTCCTTACAGTATGAATGATTCACTCTTTCTAATATGGCATATATTCTGGGAGATATTGTGGATAAATATTACTGTCCCATTTTAAGTAATCCAAGACATATTCCTAATGTCCATTATTTTCTTGCTCACCCTGCGTCTTTAATAGACACAGGGTAACTTAGACATAAGAGGCACTTGGGGAGCTTAAACATGGGTATCCCATACTTTCCAAGGGATTCTGGGTTCCACAGGCCCTCCCATTACATCTCGACCCTTTTGGCAGGACACTAACACAAAAGGAGACCCCAGACGGGTTGACTCAGAAGTTAGTCCACAGTTCCATTCCTCTAATGCCGGTATCCACACAGTACCCCAAAAAATTGCTCCAAACAGAGCATTACTCACCCAGCCAACCTCTGCCTCTCTCAGAGAACACACTCGCTGCTGGGGAGAGGCCTGGGGTTTCTATAGTATTTCTGTGAAGTGTCACGTGTTTCCATGTTTAGAACTGTCCCTGCACAAAATTTCATTTCTAAAGGAAAAAAAGTCATTTAAAACTGCTTGCGGCTTTAATGTCTAGATGAAAATCATTGTGAAAAATGGCATGGGTACCCCCTCCAGCCCATTACCAGCCCCTATGGATATTAAGGGGAACCCTGCACCCAAATGTAAAAAAAGGAGGCCCTATATATTCTGAACAGCAGTATACAGGTGGTGCAAACATGACAGGGACTGTAGGTTTGTTGTTCAGTAGAATCTGTTTGTAATTTTGAACTGGTACATTTTTCAAGTTTAACTCCAGACAAAAAATCTATTTTTAAGCTTTTTGGAAAACATAGAGAAGGGTTATCACCCCTGTAACATTTGTTTTGCTGTCTGTGCGCACCTCACTTTCTGTCCCAATGACAAATGTTTTTTGAACATTTGGTTTTTTTAGTTAAACAAGGATTGGTGAAAAAGCATCAGTGGAGAGGAGACATCTCTTTCCCCATATTAACTCTTACAGGAGAGAATTTCCCTTCCTAGGGGTAGATTTCCTCTCACTTCCTGTTGTCTCCTTCCGTTTGCAAGTAGGAGTTGTTTGTAGGGTGGATGTTTGAAAGTAGGGGCCTGACGTATATACTCTGCAGAAATATGGCCCTTAGGTGTTTGTGTTGCCACAACACTATAAGCCCTCACAGTTACTCTTGGTGGGCGCTGGAACGCCCTGCTGTGAACTATTATATCAAGTATTGTAATTACATTCACCTGTTGAACAGGGGCAGAAAAATTGGGCTTTAGGCACTGCAACCCCTCACAGATACTCTAGTTGGAGCGCAGGAATAAGCCCTTCTGCAAAGTATTGCATCATAAATTGTAATTACACGCCCCTGTTAAACAGGGGCAGAAAAATTGGCCCTTAGCTATCAGCATGATCATTGAGGAGAAAAGGGATAGTCACTCAGCATAACAGGATAGTCACTCAGCATCAGCATAGGCAGTATTGAAGGGATCTGACATTTAAAAAAAAAAATATTTGGTTACATCGGCATCAGGTGCTTGGTAGCTGGTGGTGATGCAAGCCTGAATCATTTTTATGGAGGTCAGTCGATCGACCGAGTCAGTGGAGAGGCGCACCCTGTGATCGGTTACAAAGCCTCCAGCAGCGCTGAATGTGTGTTCTGAAAGAACGTTGGATGCAGGACAGGCCAGTAGCTGAATTGCATACTGTGCAAGCTCTGGCCAGTGATCCATCCTCAAGACCCAGAAAGCCAGAGGATTTTCGGTGGGGAAGGTGTCCAAGTCGGATCTTGCCCCTAGGTATTCCCGCACTATGTAAACCAGACGCTGGCGATGGTTGCTGGAACCAGTCATACCTTGGGGCTGCGGACTAAAAAATTGTCTGAACGCATCGGTCAGAGGGCCACCTTCGCCACTGCTCCTTCTGTGACTGACCGAAGCCTCAGCAACACGTTGTCCAGGACCAGGATTTTATAACCTCCCAGTCTCTAGGAACACATTGCACGGACCTTTCTGCACGGCCTCCCGAAGGTGTTTCATCTTCTGCTCCCTCTGCGCCGGCAAGATAAGGTCCGCAACTTTACCCTTGTAACGTGGATCAACGAGGGTTGCCAGCCAGTAATGATCCCTTTCCTTGATAGCACGAATACGAGGATCCTTCCGCAAACTTTGCAGGATCAGGGAGACCATACAGCATAGGTTTGCTGAGGCATTCGGTGCAGAGTCCTCTGGGTCACTGAGGACGACAGGATCTGCAGCCACCTCGTCCCAGCCATGTACAAGTCCATGGGTTTCTTGGGACTGTAATTGATCCCTTGAAGACTGCTGCTGATGCTAATTTCTAGGCTCCAACTCCATGCTGACACACCTCCTCTTCCTGTGTAATAGGCGGGCAAGCAGGAACACTGTCTGGATAAAGGGGGCCTTGAGAGGTAAGGAAGTCCTCCTCTTCCTCCCTCTGTTCTGCCTCAAGGGCCCTGTCCATTATTCCACGTAGCATGTGCTCCAACAGGTGGATAAGAGGGACAGTGTCACTGATGCATGCACTGTCACTGCTCACCATCCTCGTGGCCTCCTCAAATGGTGACAGGACAGTGCATGCAGTCCTGATCATGGACCACTGGCGTGGGGAAATAAAACCAAGCTCCTCTGACCCTGTCCTGCTGCCATATTGGCACAGATACTCATTGATGGCCCTCTGCTGCATGTGCAGCCACTGCAGCATGGCCAACGTAAAGTGGCCTGGTGGGCATGTGACAGATTAGGCAGTTCTTGGGTAGGTTGTATTCCTTTTAGAGGTCTGCCAGCCAAGCACTGGCATTATATGACCGTCGGAAATGCACACAGTTTCCTGGCCTGCTTCAGGACATCCTGTAAGCCCGGGTACCTGCCCAAGAACCGCTGCACCACCACGGCCGGGGTTGTCACATCTTTAGCTCCGAGGGGTTCATCCTGAGACCTGTAGTTCTTCACTATTGGAGGGTCACATTCCTCAAAAGTGAAGGACTACAAGTCCCAGCATGAACCCCTGATACATAAGGATGTGATCGCCCCCCAAATTGAAGGACAACAGGTCCCGGCATGGATCCCTGATAATTAAGGATGTGAGCCCATAGATTTTACATGCTAATGCTGGGATCTGTAGTTCTTCACTGATTAAGGGGGAATATCTTCAGTTCTGGGGGTGTCATGCTGGGACATGTACTCCTTCACTTTTGGGGGGTCACATCCCAGCATGAACCTTGCCCTGATATCTAAGGATCTGTCCTCCTTCCATCCCTCAGAGGGTGTAATCTCATCTGTTAGTGTCTTTTCTTCTTCTGCTGACCCCTTATCTGCCTACTGTCCTCTTATCAGTGCTCGCTCCAGGCTGACACACACTCAGAGCTCCTGTGAGGTGCTGACAGTTCACCACAGAATGCTGTCTGCTGGGGGAAAGCTGACAGAGGATTTTACCCCCGATCTGTCATGGTGAGTGCATTGGATTGTACTTCCATTTATCTCTCTTTCACAAACTTCTCCATGCTGCTGGCTGGACGATGCAGGGAGGAGGTGGGTGGAGCTAATGAGTAGGCATGTAGGAGAAAGTTAAATCTTCCCCGATCACGTGCAGTGAATGCTGGGGCTCTGCCTCTCTCCTCCTCATGACGTCACTGGTTGCTACATGTCAGGTGGGCACCAGATAGCAA